>MU266378.1:0-142549 GCA_021014945.1 Leucogyrophana mollusca | reverse complement strand
TTCTATGCTTCTCTGATGCCTTTGCCAGCGCCTTTGCCCCCCGTAATGCCTGCATTTGGAATGCCCGAGCTCTTCTTTGGCTGTGCAGCAACTTCGAACAAAGCTCATCCACCTTTGCTCGGGCATCCTTGGCTTCGAACTCCAGTGTAAGGATCTGTTTTCGGGTGGCCTCCTCTTGCTCCTTTAGCCTGGTGTCGGACTCCCTCTTCAGCTTTGGCATCACCACATTCCGAACCTCCTTCAGCTGCTGCCACAAGGATGCAGCAGATGCTTTGGCTCTTGTAGCCTTTCTCCGGGCGTACCGCAATAGTGAGTGATATCTTTCGGCCTTCTCCTTTGTCAATGCTAGCTTTGTCTCTGCAGCTTTAAGGGCCTGCTCCGAGGATGCAGCAGCTGTATGAGCGTGTCGAAGTTCCGTGTTTCGAATGTGAAGTAGTGTGTCCTTTTCAATAGCTTTCTTCTCCTGGTGCTGAAGTGTCCCTTTTGCTGCCTCGAGCTCTTCTTCAACAGTTTGCAGCCGCTCCTGGAGTCCTTTGAGTGCCCCTCGAAGACATTCAGTTTCACGGGACCGTGTCATCCGAGCAGATGGAGCCCAAGCACTCCGAGCACAAGTAGGACCCATGTTCTCAACATCTCCCCCCCTTGAGTGCTGTCGACGTGTGTGAGCCTTTTGCAGAGCTTCCTTCTGAGCTAATGACCGCCCCTTTCGTCGTCTAACAGCCCGCACTTTCTGGGTGCCCATGGGTTCGAGTGGCTAGAAGAGTCGGCAGGCAATAAATAACAGACCATAAAAGCAGGTCGTGGAGGGGGGGGGGAAGCCAGGATACAGCCAGGTATTTTGGAGGTTTCCGGTTGGTATATTGCCCACTGACCTGCAGCAGTCGCGTGCGGGAGCGCAAGTCACGTCGGGACAGACACGCTGCGACACGTCTGTGGCTGAGATTGTTGCTTCACAGAGACTCCATCGTACAACAGCTCTAGCAAGCGTCCCCGTCACTTTTCGGCCTGACATTAGTAGGAGAAAGTATGTGTAGTTCATCACTCTATGCAATGTTAAATTCAGATGCTTTATTTTCGGATGCTCGAAGACGACTGTAGCTATTTCTTACAGTGTTTCGGCATCATCTTGCTCAATATTGAATTTTAGAAAAAGCACAATTTAACATTGCATGATCTATCTTCTAATCGACGACTTCTTCACTATAGAATTCTCTCTCATGTTGTATAAAGCCTCTCAGATGTGTTGCGGCGAGGAGTGATTTTCAGTGTCACTCCAGTATGCCAAAATCGCCCACTCACGAAGCGTGGGAACCAAATTTACATAGGGAAGATTGCCCACCCCCACAGTAAGAATTGCACCCATTGGAGAGCCTTGGAATTGCGGCGTCTGCGGCGTGGTGGGCGACGAGCACGGTGAAGATGTTACACTACTGGAAATGGCACGAATAATTTGGAGCGGCGTTTTCTTTGTATCGTTCCAGTTTTACGTATGTCATTCCGCAGGGAATATTATTGGAGGAGAGAGTATTCAGAGTGAGCAGAGCTCGATCGTTTTTAAACCTTGAAGGCGAACTCACCCAATTTGGAAGTGACAGGCCAAATTTGGCAAATACCTTGTCAGGCGCCTTGCATTTACCACAGCCGCTGGTGTCACCATGAGATTATTATAGTTTAGTGTTGTACCGGTATCGCCGTGATCATGCAGCTTGAAGTTCCTCAGCGGCGGCCAATGACCATCGAGTGCGAAATACATTTGTTTTTACATGTGGTCTACGCTCACTTCTCCAGCCTTGATCAATGTGTACAGGGGACAAAAACAATACTTGATTTATCACGCCATAGTAGAGCCCACCAAACGAGCAAGCTTCTCCGAGTCCACACCTGCTCGTGGAGTGATGCAACAGGGAAACGGGTCGGGATGGCTACCCCCGCCAAATCAGTAGAATCCCCGTAGCAGTCGCGAGGAATCATACCGAGTAAGTCCGACAGAAGAGGTTGGCATAAAGTCGATATCCTTTCCTTGAGCATCCTTTGCCTTGGAGAACTCGAGAACCGCGAGCGTCGAAGCGACTACAGCCCAAACCGATGCTTCAGCGGCGTAACGTCCTGGGCCTGAAGGACTGTGGAGTCAGAGACGAAGACGGGTTGCGTGGCGCGTGAGTTGAATGGTGATGCTCACATATTCGTCTGCCAAATCCAAAGATGTAACTCGGCGACTCAGGATCAAGAAGCCTCCCGTTCGAATCCAAAAATCGCTCCGGTATGAAGCTGGACGCGTCGGGATATAGAGTCTCGTTTCGTGACATTGCCCTGTCACGAGTTGAAGGGCGAGGTACCCTTTAATCAAACATAAAATCTTGCAGCTTCAACAGGTCACTCACCAAGTATTGGCTACCACGGTGGCTCCTTCAGGAGAAATCAACACTGATTGTGTCACTGAATCAATTCCGAGCTAGTTACCTTTGGGGATATAGTATCCCTCGTATACATCGCTGTTCGTGGTAGCATGGGCAACTCCTGTCCAACAATGATACAAATTCATCGGTAGGAAGCGCAAGTGAAAAGTATGCAATCCATACCCAACGGAACAATTGGTTTCCACCTGGCGACCTCCCGTGCGATAGCCTCGATGTAAGGTAAAGATGGTTGATCGTCAAAGTCAGGAAGTCGGTCTTTTCCCACAACGGCGTCGATTTCCCTTCGAGCCCGCTCTTGGACATGTGGGTGGAGGACCATGGCAAGGATGAAAAAAAGGAGCGCCGAACTCGTCTAGATTGCGATATATGCACCTGTGAGATCACGGGGGTAGAAAGGCTTTCTGTGGCACTCACAGTATCCGTTGCAGCTGCCAATGGGTCGAGCGTTGAAACCTTCACCGAAAATTTAAGAGAGTTAATCCACGGACGTACCCAGAAAAGCAGTCCATGATGCCTGCCTCAAAGCTTGGTCGAATTCAGCATCGTCGTATTTCTTGTCTGCCTTTCTTCTCAACAGGTCGGACGTCAAGGACTGTCCGGCTGTTCCTGCGGCCTGGTAGCGGCTTCAGCAGACCTTACGATACCCACCAAGTAGCACGCCTACCATATTCTTCTCCACATACCGAAGGGGAGTCTCGACCAATTCCGTGATATATTGTACCGAACGTGTGGCGGCGCGTCGCATGCCCGCACCGGGGAGCCAAGCAGGAAGGCGCAAAACTGACAGCAATAGTGAGGCAAGGGAAAGATACCTAAAAACCAACTTACGGAAAGGGAATGCACTTAAGATCAAGGTTGTCTCCGGAGTCATGAATCTTAAGCCATACACCACCTTCTCGATGATCCCAAGGAAGGGCTCATCGCGTGGCCCTACATCGTAATCATAACTAGCAGACATGCCAACAGACGCAGCGAAACTGTATGGTACTAAATTAGACACCGCTCAAAGCTTGAATACTGGGAAATGAACTTGCGCCCCGAAATGAGCCACATGATTCTGGGGTGTCTCAATGAGGCTTTTGAGCAATTGATGTGCTTTGCGGAGTTGCATAGGGCGAAAGTTGAGGGAAGCCTCTTCCCGAAAGCTTTGATGGAAAAACCTGCGAGCCAAGCGCCATTCCTTTCCGTAGGGCGTGAATGCAAAGCTATAATTCCACCCGAACCTATTATAGAGGTGATGGGATTGGCTAGATCTGACGGGGAAATATCACTTACGCTACGCGAGTAGCGATGAAGGGACGATCGGAATAGTTGGACGAGCGTTTTTCGAGGAGTTCCTTCGCTATCTTCTCGGAATTGATGACCACAACGTCTTGGTTAAAAAATCGCACGTAAAACAGATCCCCTAGGGAAGTAGGTGAGAAGAGTATTCCAGTAGAAAAGGGGAACTCACCATATTTTGCGCCCCACGCTGCATATGTTTTCCAGGGGTTTTTCGGGTCCATGGCGAGCGCATTTCCGAAGAAGGGTAGTCGGGGTGGTCCTGGAGGAAGGGGTGGGGCTGGCCCATTCTTCTTCAATAAGCGGCTGATGAGGCCAACAACAATCAGGGACAGAGGGAGCAGAAGGGCATAACGAGTATCCACAATCCACAACATAGTGAGAGGAAGGAACGAGATAATCCAGAATCGCTGTGATCAGAAAACTTCCTGCTCTCTTTTGAGGGACAGTGACGGTTAAATAGGCTCCACTGCGGTTTTCAAAAGGCGATACGCCCACTAGATTGCGTTGGAGTGACACATGATAACGGCGATGACGCTTTCGAGTTCGTAGAGTTCCAGGGTCCATGTACGGTAGATATACCGTAATGGAACACGCAAGAGGGGGAAAGACCTGCCTAACAGGCGTGTAATTCCCTGACCATCAAGAATCTCGCCCTGACATGGTGATCACCACATCCTCCATGGTGTAACACTATAATTCGTGTCAGAGCGGTCACCGTGCATCCAAACGAAGCGCAAAACAGGCTGAACTCACGATTCATATCCGCGGAGGGGGATGGTATCTGCGGCCAGTCTTTGCTGTTATCTTACGGAAAGAAATGCACTCAAGACGTACGACCAAGATTGTCTCCGCAGGCATGACCCCATGAACCCAAATGAAGCGCACAAGATGGGCTGGGATCATGACCATCAACGGAGCCTTATGCTCACTGCTGTCAAGGAGGCGAATAGTATGTACACCGAACGTGAAGATGGTTAGAGTCACCTCATTCAGGACCTCATCCATGGAAAGAATCGGATTGATTTGGCAAAAGAGCAGATTGCGCCGGACCATGTGGGAGTCATGATCAGAAAAGAGAAGGCTCGGAAAACTGTGAGCAGACCGTTAAAGTTGTGGAACAATGTGGCAGAGTCGAGCGCTTGACGCCTGCATCACACCCATGACCTACCTGAAACCTCACAAGTCACGTCTGCTCTTCCGAGTTTGTTCCCCGTGTAAACGCTCAAGATGTCACAAACAACTCGAATTTGAAGCCTCGTGGTTCTGGAGCAGATCCCGGGGAGCAGGGAGTGATTATGAGTGTAAATGGGCGAGACTAGCAAGTAATGAACAGGCGTGTGAATATTATGAATTAGCAACTGTATTCGGACACGCTGGACAAGGTTTTCGGAAACTGCTGTGGGCTTGTAGCTTCCGCTCCAACTCCTTCCAACCCTTCGACGCCAATCAATGCATTTTGTAATTAGATCGTGCAATTGATCGGCTTAGGCTTGGAAATGTACACATCACCATCACCCTCCTCGTTTATGGAATCTGCCAGCGGATCGCGCTTGCTCTCAGAGTCCCCACCAGAGCCATCACGCTCGACCTCGCACACCGGTCCAGGCGGTGCAGATCTTTCTCTCTCGGAGTTGTCGCTAGCAGACAGACCACGAGAAGACAAGCCTTTCAGGTTCAGTCTCCTTGCGCCACGGACATACGACGATGATCCATTTGATGAAAGCCGGATCGAGGACGAGCATGACCCAGGAGGCGAAGACAGCGAGCTTCAAGCTGATAACACGGTCGTCGGGCGGGCTGTTGCTGCAAAAACGCGCGAAGAAAAGCTACAGCATGATCTTTTCATCCTGAAGAAGCTCAACTCGTCCTTCGCTCTGTTTAACGACGCGCTGATGGCAACGCAGACTGGAACGGAGGTAGGTGTACTCTGGATTACGGTTCAATTATCCGATGATGACGACCAGGCGTAATGATATAGCAAGTAGCACAGCAGCTGTCACAGACGAACGCGTTGCTTGACAAGTATGTGAACATCCTCACAAAATCGGAGGCTATTACACGTTTGATATTTGATGAGCGATGGGAGGGTGCAGAAGCTGTGAGTCCTTCGGTCATCAAGTCGTGTACACTATAACGTTGCTAAATTACTAAATCACTCGTCATGTACCAGGATGAGGATATTCTAGCTCGCGAGCGGGAAGAAGCCGCTGAACGGGCTCGACGAGAAGCAGAAGAGGAGGCTGCGCGGAGAGAATCCGAAATTCGCGCACAGCGCGAAGCAGAAGAACAGGCTCAGCGCGAAGCCGCAGAACGTGCAGCAGCTGCGGAAGAGCGTGCTCGAACAGCTGCCAGCGCTAAGCCTGGACAGCGTGGCAGAGGAGCCGGGACCAGTGTGGGTACAAGCAGCGGGGTAAGGGGAGTCCGTGGTACGCGGGCCTCGACAATGGCAGCAAGAGGAGGGCGGGGTATACCGCGGGCAGGTGGGTTAATTTTGCAGTCTCCTTACCGAACAATGGTCTTAATTGCGTCTGCAGCACCGGCATCTGCAATCCCGACAAGCCGTGCGCGGTCAGCTAGTGCAACCGGGAGCGTTGGAGCTAATGGGGGAACGAGACCTGGTTCATCAGCGTCGTCGAGTGGACGTGGGTCGGGAAGAGGGGTTCTGAAAAGGAGCTGAGGATATCACGTCTTAGACGATATTACTCACGGCACTTGAGCAGGTGGCAGGGCTCGAGGCTTTCGCTTCTGCTTGATCACAGCAGACTTTGCTCCATGGCACATTGCGCCTGCCCTTCAACCAACCAGAGCAACACTGTCCACCATGCTGATCGCTGGCACTAGGGTGAAGGGCTCCAAAATGTCCTTCGATCTGGGGGTTCACACAACGAATGTGAATCTCCGTTGAACCTGACACCTTACGTGTGTATGTGTCAGATTACAAGTACAGCCCATCGAGAAGTGCACAAACATGTGCCATGAGCAAATGAATGGTTCTACACGACGAACGCGGTAAATGGGATAGAGGTGTGGTAATTGTTATACAGCTGCAGACGTATGTACCGCAAGCGCACCTACGAAGTCCAGAACGTACAACCGACAGTGTCCAAGTCATTTTAGTCCGATGAATGATGTCCAATGCAAAAAGTCCAGTGAAAAGTCCAAAGTGCTGAAGTCCGTCATGATGTTATTCGTACATCTTCTTTTTCATTCCGTCATAAGATGTCAAGTCAAGCTCCACGTTTAGGCAGCAAGGACAATGGTGAACACGTTACTCCAGTTGCCAGAGTCGCCAAACACTGCAAAAAGACCATCAATAAATGCCACCCTACCAATTGGGAGATCAGAAAGCTACTTACGGACAACACGCCAATCATCACCAGCCGTGACATTGGCAGGCACAGTGACGTTCGCTTCACCAGCTGAAAGCGCGAATCCTTGCGCAATCGGGCTTGACTGAGTGGCATCTCCCTGGCGCAGATAGATTTGACCATTGGGGTTAGTGATCTGCGCGGGTGGGGAGCTGGTGTCCCAAGTGACGGTGTAGGTCTTTCCGGCTGTCCAGGTAGTACCGGTAGTGGGCGTGATGACTGCAGGAGTCCAAACGTCTCTCTGGGTGACGCTGATGGGAGATGCGGAGACGAGGGAGAAAAAGGTGAGGAAAGTGAGGAAGACGAAGACGAGAGGTTGGGCGTTGAAGGAGAACATGATGGAATTTCTTTCGAGTCGTAAAAGAGAAGGGTAAGAGGAGATCGTGAGGGAGGAAGAGGAGGAAGAGGAGGGAAAGGAAGCGAAGAAGGGGGGATGGGGCGACAAGAAATTTTCTGACATGTCTTTTATACCTTCCGCACAGCCAAATTGGCCTCATGCTATAAACGCGATGCCGGTGGTCTTACCCTTCTTGTCCCTTCAAATTCCACCTTATCCTGCCACACTAAACGATGGTCACAGAACCATGGGTACCCGCTGATCGTATTAGTGGCAAAATGAACGGTGGGCGGCGTTCAGTGGAGACGAGACCGCAGGAAACGGCTTGCTTTGTGAGACACGCAGCACAAAAGCACTGTAGTCTGCATCGGCTTGCTGCGCTCTACCGGCTACTAGTTATCCGCAATGGATCTAAACGCGAGTTCGGAGTTACCGGTATGATAGGCGACATGTGCCGTGGTATAGGATGATAGGACCAACCGCCTCACAACAGGATGCAGCACTCTTGTAATGTGAATCGAGGCGACTACAGTGCCCTGTCACTGACGACCCCAAACTTGCCACATGCATACCACCCGCACTCAGACGTCCATCCTCGCACAAACCTGCAGCGACTTCGCGTCCGTAAACGGTTTCTTGAGGTTCGAGGCGTAGGTTTTACCGCGGTGCATATAATATTCGTCTGCACGTCACAGGTAAGAACCTGTGCTAGGTATCAATGGCTCATGAACGCAGTACTCACTAATGTACGAGGCTTTGTGACAATCGAGGTCCTTATACAAGTGGACTTGCGCCGGGTTGCCGGCGGCGACATTGAGAGCCATTGAATGAAGGTGTCCTTGCAGATCTTTCGGGAAGTTATCGCAAGGACTACATGCACCAGTGAGATGGTCGGAGAATTGGTGATGTGGGCCCTGTCCCGGGCCGTTGTTTGCGTTCGAGTTGGTGTAGATATCGATGGTCCAGTTCGTGGTGTGCGGACTGGCGGTAACTCCGGCGCTGCCTGCGGCAAGGAGCACAACGATGGAGGTCTTCGGAAACATGCTCCACAATCTGATTGGATCAGCAAGCGTTGGTATCTGAAGAAGATAAACTACTGACTGGATGAGACTCGACTGGGGACAAAATAAAGCTGCCTGCTGATACCTCGAATGAGTTAGATGATTAGATCCAAGTATTTATGGGGGGGAACACCAGTGCACATGGTACGGTGCGCAACGCACCACCACACTGTCGTTGTGAAGCTATCCAGTCTCATCTATGGGAAAAGGTAAGTCAGCGCGTGGGCGGGATGCTCGGCCCTTCGCGCGTAGCTTGATACACACCATACTACCAAATGATGCCTGACGAAGTGGATACTGTGAGGGGAGGCGTGATAAGAATTTGGAGGTGGAATGCACAATCACATCCGACGCGAGCGATTGACTTGACTTGGCTAGATCCTTTCGGGACACCTGGAACGACCACGCTGTGCTACAAGGTCAGTTACCGGAGACCCCCTGTGTCATATCTCCTCAGCCGCGTTCATCTTCGTCCGACGTTTCCCGCTTCATGGATTCGTATTTTGGCCAGGCGGGGACAAAGCAGGACGAGAGACGCCACCATTCCCAGCTGCACTGGGATTTCACTCCAACCATTCGAGGGTGCATTTCCGCCGCCGGTCTCTGTCGAATGTCTGTTCTTCAGAGGCTCCGAAAAGATGGGCATCCATGAGACTGTCCTGATAAGGCCGAAAGTGGACTCGATGCCTTCACGTACGAGTCCTCCACGACAACCAACTGGACCGGTCGTCAACTAAATCCGAATCGGAAAAGGGCAACGCGGGTTCTGGACAGGTTCACGTGTAACAACCACTCGGGAGCAACAAAGATATGACACTGGCATTCGAAAGGCTGGCCACATGTACTGCACTGATACGAAAAGGTATCTCTGTGGACCGAAAGAGATTAGCAGCGATTAGCTTGCATGTGCGGCGGTTACGAACTTGGGCTCTTACCCTGGACCTTTCATAAGGTTTCAAAGCAGCAGTGCCTTGAATCAGGAACCAACAGAGTTAGTGGCAATCGCAACGCTGATCTGCGCTGATCTATTACTTGGACCACGCGAACATCGGGTACCACCGACTCGGACTTGCCATATTTACAGGAGCCAGCGTTGAATGAGTGACCGGCAACTGGCTGGATCACGTGGGACACGATAGATCCCGTCGCCTTTGCCTTCGAGCTCACTAACATCCTGTTCCCATTCATGCTCGACATGCTCTCCTCTGTCTTTGATCCTTTTCCTTCTCCCCTTATGTTCACTTTCCACGCCTTGTGACGTCTTCCTCTGTCCCCCTTGGGCCTTGGGCCCCTCGCTCCCTTCCTTGGACCTCCGCGACATACTCAACTCCTGCCTCGATGCGTGCTTGATCGTCAACGTGGACGTGCATCTGTCAGCGTCTTGCTGGTGGTGGTCTTGGGCGGGGGGGGGGGCGCGAGGGTAGGTCGTTGGCGTGGGATGAAGAGAGACGCGGGAAGTGGCGCGTGTGGTAATAGTGCGCCGGAATATTGTCGACGTGGATATGCAGGGTCGGGACCACCATCCATTCCCCCATTAGCTCCAACGCTCCCGGTTGCACTAGCTGACCGCGCATGGCTTGTCGGGATTGCAGATGCCGGTGCTACAGACCCGTCGTGGTTACCTGGAACGACTATCAAGCGCGACGCTGCGCCATCTTGCAAGTATATCGCAAAGATGTTTTAGACGCCTAACAATTATGTACAGAGGGGTATGACATGTATTCTCACTCGACGAGTCAAAGCCACAAGCCCCTTCTAACACAGGCACTGAGTAGGCAGAAAGAACAGCAGCTCTTTCCTTAGTCTCAGATATTCTGCAAAGAATGAAGCACGAAGACCGCGACCGCGTGGATCAGCTCGAAAGAGCGGTGAAGCTGACTTCTTCCACCACTTCCGCCGGTTAGTGCTCAAGTTAACCCCTTGGATGTTTTACTGAAGCATTACACTCCTCAGCTGCTCAGCGCTGAAAGCCATGTTGGAAGCTTCGCGCCGCGTGCTCAGATAATATCAACTACGCAGACCAGCTCGGCGCTGCTGGCCATGGTGCGAGCTCACGCAGAGATTGATGCCGTCATTGAACCCAGACAGCTACCCAATTTTGATGACAGAGCCTCTTTGCCCCATATCGGAGGGATCGTCCGCGAAACTACGGGGTGGAAGCCTGTCCTATCACTGGGTAACAAGTGTTGGTGTCACCTTCGAGCTACTCCCGTTCGGATGATACGACGACAGCATCGAATATTGCGCAGTCAATGTTTGACCAGGAGGACCGGCGCTTGTCGAAAAGGTGGGTATAAACCCAATGTCCTTTCCCTAAATTCAAAAGCCGAAGGTGAAGACAGGAGGCTCGGCGTCAGTGAGTTGCTCGTCTTTGTCGAGCCGCCTCTCCGGCTTGGATTTTGATTCGTTACGGCGCAGACTCGTCGGGCGACGTAGCCTTGCCGCATGATAATCCGCGTCAGCGAGAAATTCCAGCATTGGTAGTTATGAAGTAGTATAAACACGTAGTCGTATGGCACCACCAGTGTACATGCAGTGCACCGTACTGCAGCTGCGCAACTTCCAAGTGCTACTTGACTGTAGCATCGGGACTCAAAGTCGTAAGCACTCATACCCACTTCATACCTCCGTCCTTCCGCAAACCTGTAGGGACATCGCGGTCGATCCCGGCGGGGCGATGTTCTCGGCTACGCTGCGAGCGTGATTCATATCATATTGCCCTGGGCGTCACAGGTAGGGAGTAGTAGTCTCAGTAATTGTCATTTTTAAGGATGGCACTCACAAATGTATGAGTGAGGATGACAGTCGAGCTCCTTGTATAGGGCAAGCTGTACTGGGTTTCCCGAGGAGATGTCGAGAGTCAAAGCATGAAGGTGTCGTTGCAGCGCCTTTGGAAAGTTTTGGCACTTATTGCATTCCCCGGTGAGGACGTCGGAGAAATCGTGTCGCGCACCCTGCCCAACCTTTGTACCTGAATAGATAGATACGGCCCACTCAGTATGGGTGCCAGAGAGGTATTTTGGGGAGGCGGCGGCGAGGGTGGCAGTGGTGAGGAGTCCAACAACAGCGGAAGGAAGGTCCAAAAGCATGTTCCTTGTCAAACTGATCAGCGGGGGGCTTGGGCGCAAAAGAAGGAGAATTACTGGTTGGGCGGTTCGGGAATGAGACTTGATAGAATCCGAACCTTTCGCTAATAGTTCCAGAGTGTCGTTCAGCCAATCCAGGTATATATACCTAGAGGAGCACGCGTAGAGATGCTGAAACGTGTTAAGGCACTACGTTCATCGACATTGCATGGTCATCGCGGTGGAAACAAGATGCTCAGGCACGTGATAATGTATGATACAGGCGAGCATAAGCCTTGACCGAATAAGCGACCGGTAAGCAGTTGGGTGTGGTTGAGTTGGCCTCAGTGCTCACCTTGCCGCGATGCACGTGACTCGGAGCGCTCGGTGGGCGCGGTGTCGGGTGCCGAACGGGGCCACATGCGCAGTCCGAGTCCGGCACCGCACATCCAGCTGAGCCTCACTACTAGTACTACAGTAATCTCTACACTATTCATCCTCGAGCTCGCAGACTTCAGCGATCTGCATCGCTCGCACTGTCGTTTCTTGCCTACCCCCCACTCCCTTTAGTTTTCCCGAACGTAATCTGAACCAGTACATTACATATTTCGTGGATACGGTGGCAGCCTAGGTGCATTAATGTATAATAATGATAATTGAGTTCATTTAGTTTAGCACAACCGGCACCTCAAATCGCACGCACGTTTCCCCCCATCCGAGCGGCGCCAAGTTGCCTGCGTCCCGCCCCGAGCGATCGCTCGGACCAGCCCAACCTCTTGGCTGTGCCATTCCTTATGGACTGCGACAGACGAGGCTGGACTAGTGGTAAGCTACCTGTCGTCTCCGCTCGTGGCGACTGGCTTGGCGACCCCAGTCATCTTTCAAAGAGGGAGATAGGGGAGATTCGAGGCGATATGGCTTCTCCTCAAAGAACCCAACCGCAAGAGGCACATATTGAATGGTTTAGAGTGCGCTTGCAAGCACAATTTCTTAAGCCAGGACAGGCGCACTTATTGTCCTGAAATCACACTTGCCAATATGCTGAAGGAGAGAGGACATGCATACCTGAAGTTCCTTCAGCTCTTTGAGGACACGAAGAAGTCCACAGAAGATGGTGTCCCGTGTCCTACGCCGGGCGAGCGGTGGAAGCACGCCGTAGACGACGAATCCCCCCCCCCTCATACACACCCGGTAGGAACGAGTTCATCTGTAAGAGACCCTATCAATTCGCCCAATGATACATACTCACCAGCTCACCGATCTCTGCAGGCAGGTTGGTTCATATTTGGATGTCGTGAAGCGAGGCAGTGATATCAGTTCCACCATGAACATCATCGAAGACGGCAGTCCTGCTGACGGTTCGGTAAATCTCATATAGAGCGTCCGTAATAAGTCTATTGTCCGCTGTCAGAGTTGCGAGAAAGGCACAGACGAGCCCGGTGCCGAAACACACTCCATGGTACCCAGCACCTGCAAGAAGAGACTTAACTTTGGTTTGCATTATTGCTCCCAGTACCTAGCCTCCGCACTGACCCTCTGAAGCTGTCAACCAGCACTGTTTTATCTCCCAGGACGTGTCAGAGAGAAGACTGGGGTCGGCACGAGCGAGGTTGCAGGAAATAGAAAGTGTTGAAACCTCTCCAAGGGACAGCTGAGGACCGTGCATGGGTCTCCCCCAGTCTTCCTAGCTTTTGCTCGCCACGAGCTCGACCAGTTCGACAATCAAGGGGGAAATATTACCTCAATGGGATTCGGGAAATAGCAATGCCCCCTTTCCTCACACTCCGATTCCGAGTGTCCATGCTCGAAGCAGACAAAGTAGCAGACTACTTCTTCACCTCGTCCCACGAGCCGGTCCACTTCGTCGTCCACAAGGTCTGGATGAAGATGTGGTTCAGGTTCTTCTGTGCGGAGGTAACGTCACGAAGGGGACATGTAGCTCTAGGGCCGACGCTGCAGTACCTGGTCAAGGGGTTTGGCTGGCTCACGGGGGCTGAGTAAGGAGATTACTTTGAGGCGGGTATCGGATGGGTAGGGGTTGATGCGGGTGCTGAAGCGGGCTGAGGGGAACGGCCCCCTTGACACGACTTTGATGGAGAGGATGCCACGGAATATATTGGCGACGGGCCCGCGGTTGATGAACGTGAAGTAGAGTGAGTGGAAGAAAGGCGATGAATTTTCGGAGGATGACATTTGCTGTATCGCGTTGTGTACTAACATCGAGTTTTTGTGTAAGAGTGTTCCTGGCGGAACGAATTTCATCTTTCGTGACTGCGTTGCACAATGGAAGATGTGCTTGTGACAAGGGAGGGCACCGTTCAGATCTCGGGAGCTCTTGATCAACTTTCTATACTTGAGCCCATGCAAGCGGGCCAACATAGAGACATTAATGACTTGGGCTACCTTCCTAGACTATGCACACCTTCGGTCTCAAAGTCATGCAGTGGCCTAGCCTGTACAATGAATATGGTAGCAAAGAAACGACCAATGTTATGTACTTGAGTTGCACTGCAGCATTTGCTGCGATACGTACATGGAACGTGCAAATCCCATTGCAAAAAAATGGTCATATGGATAAAAATCCTTACCATCTGAACTCCAACCGGCGTGCCATCTGTGAATAGACCCAAGCTACATAAGCTCCGTCTATACTGCTCGACGGTGAAGAGGAATGACACAAACTTACACATATTGAATCACTCGAAGCGACGAGACGCGTCCCCCCTTTTTTGAATTCGCAATCAGAAGCTGGGCGAATCCAGTGTGTCGACGAGCGCATTCGCCCGCGCCCTTTCGCGACACATGGGAGGCAAGACTCCAAGAAGACAAAGGCCCTCAAGAGGGCGAACATAATAAAAGTCCATCTCCTCTATGGGTTCATCATACTCCCATGGATTGGTCTCATATGCCAAGTCTCTGCGGTTTTGTATCATCCTCACAAGCGCGTCAGCGGTGAAATTCTTGCAATCCTGGATCTCCAGTTCTCTGACTTGACTCGCCAGAATCGGCGACCTGCGGCTTGCACCCCCCATTCCGGCGATGAGCTCGTCATTAAAGAAAGGGCAAGATCGGAAGTGGAGTGAAGAGCCCCTCCATCCCTTCAATAGCCAGCGCAAGTCTTGGTCAGGCGGAATATTCGTGAGGATGAGAGCGTAGCAATTGATATGTGTACGCGGGGGGATAAGAGAGCGAGTGATTGATACGCTTTCAAAATAGTGATCGTTGATGGCGAGGAAAAAGGAGGCCAGCGTCCCGATGTCAATATCCTCCAAAGCAAGGGTCGTGACATTACTGAGATGATCGGAATGGCGGTCCACCACTGTATCGTGAAGCTCCACGTGTTCGAGAGTAAGAGCTGAGATAGATCGTGGTATCGCAGCGAGAATTTCGCGGGCTGATGGCCTCATTCCGCGATTCTCTGCGGTGCCAAATTGCGAAAGCGAAAGGGATTCCAGGTTTGGTAGCTCTTGAAGCCAGCTACACCTCACAGCATCACCGAAAATTGTGCCACTGATCTCGAGATTGGTGAGGTTGGGGCAGGAAAAATTCCACCCAGGCTCCCAGTCCACTTCGTTGTCTACGATATCTCCACTATCGCAAGCACCGGTCCTAGACGTCAGCCGGAGACTTTTCAAGTGAGGGTAAGCACCGCGAAAGGTCTTCGTTAGGAGCGAAGAGTTGTGGAGCAGGTCGAAACGTAGGCGTGTACAGCGATGAAGGTGGGGAGAAATGATCTCCATTACTGCTGCCACACGTGCATGCTCTCCCGGGTCACGTTCGGGGTACCTATTGCGCCGCCTTGCGACAAGGATGTCCAGAGGAAGCTCACGGGACCATTCAAGGTACGACTGGATTTTAACCAGAGGAGTTGGTTGATCATCGACAGAGATGGCAATCTGAGTCCAATATTCTGGTTTTGTGGCCAACATGGCGCACCAGCCAGTGCAGACGGACGCAAGAGCGTAGGGGAAAAGCGTGTCCGATGGAAAATTCACATTTAACCATGGAGTTGGAGGAGGTTTCGACTTTTTCCTTCTCCTCCTCGGGAAGAAAAAATCCAACTGATTTGGCTGACGCAAGCGATTAAAGACAAGCCTGAAAATCTCCATCAAAAGCTCAGTCGGAAGGGGTCCGATGGATGAAGGGCAGCGACTCGGGCGGCGTAACGGGGCGAGAGCTGGGGAACCGTCGGGCCTGTCATTCAGCTCACAAACGGCATGAGGGCCAGGACTATGCTCATCGTGCTGAACCTGTCACCGAGTAAGAGGAAGACTCAAGACGTCGAACTTGGTTATGCTCACCATTGCACGCCGGTTTGAATCTGACCCGTGACGGATTCAGTACTTTCAATGAGGAGGCGATAGTGAGTCAGTGATGGGAATAGATTACCCAATTGGCGAGGAATAATATTGATAGTTTGGGGCTCATACCTCCATTCCCTCGCAAAGAGCTGTCTTTCAAGTTTCTTTCCGGTCTATATTTTGTTTTCGAGTTCTGGTCAGCGCGCAATAAGGGTTTGTAAATCATGGGTCCGCAAAAACGAAAAAGAACTGTCGAAAACCAGGAGGAATTGGACCTTAGCGATTATTCGATCGTACAGGCCGTGTCTGACGATGAAGTCGACATTTCATCCGTTCTTATTGGCAAGAAGTTCCGCAAAGACAGTCCTATCAATGGCGCAGATGCCTCGGATGAAGATGAGCTAGAAGACCTTATCCGCACCTCGATCGCGAAGCGCAATGTCAAGGGCGGCACAGAGATTCTCAAGAAAACAAAAGGAAAAGGCAAAATGGCGAAGGGGGAAGTAGGAGGGGGAAGCTTCCAAAGCATGGGTATGTGGACATATCGTTGTCGAACTACATGCTGAACAAGGCTTCATAGGTCTGCATCCCTCATTATTACGCTCTCTAACCCTACAAGGCTATCGCATACCCACCCCCATCCAGCGTGCATCTATACCCACTCTCCTTGCTAACCCACCGCGCGATCTCGTAGGTATGGCTCGCACGGGTTCAGGCAAGACACTTGCATACATGATACCTCTTGTTCAGCGGCTCAGCGGCAGACATGCTTCAACTTTCGGTGCCCGTGCCCTCATCCTCCTTCCCGCAAGAGAGCTTGCGCTACAGGTTCTCAAAGTAGGTAAAGAACTTGCTCGGGGGTGGAACGGGAAGGAGGGCACACACGCGGGTGACGGCCAGGGCGAGGCCAGCGATAAAGGCCAGGGTTTGAGATGGGGGCTCATTGTCGGCGGTGAAGGCCTTGACGAGCAATTTGAGATGATCACGAGCAACCCCGACGTGTGAGCCTCATCCAAATATACCGTTGCGCGGAACTAATACCCATTCCCAGAATTATTGCTACGCCAGGTCGACTCCTCCATTTAATTGTCGAAATGAATCTAGACCTCAAGTCCGTGCAGTATGTAGTCTTCGACGAGGCTGACCGTCTTTTCGAGATGGGCTTCGAGACAGCCCTCAACGAAATTTTACACCGCTTTCCGACCTCCCGCCAAACCCTTCTGTTCTCTGCCACCCTCCCCAAATCCCTTGTCGAGTTTGCAAAAGCTGGTCTGCAAGACCCCAAGCTCGTTCGCCTTGACGCGGAATCCAAAATCAGCTCTGATCTCAAAATGGCGTTCTTCTCCATCAAACAGGCCGAGAAAGACGCGTGCCTTCTTGCTCTTCTTCGGGATGTTATCCACGTCCCCTTTGGTTCCTCTGCACTAAAGGGCGATGCCGACGCCGAGGGCGCACCAAAATCCCGGAAAGATAAGGGCAAACAACACCCATCGCAAAATGTCACCGCCCCGCATCAGACTCTCATTTTCGCTGCCACCAAACATCACGTCGAGTACCTCTCAAATCTCCTTTCTGCAGCGGGGTATGCTGTGTCCCACATATACGGTGCGCTCGACCAAACCGCCCGTACTTACCAAATGGACCAATTCCGTCGCGGATACACAAGCATCCTTGTTGTGACAGATGTTGCTGCCCGTGGTATCGACATACCTGTCCTCGAAAATGTCGTAAACTACGATTTTCCGCATGGCGCGAGGGTTTTTGTGCACCGCGTAGGCAGAACTGCTAGAGCCGGAAGGCAAGGCTGGGCGTGGTCGTTCGTTACACACGTGGAACTTCCGTACCTCCTTGATCTTCAGCTGTTCCTCGGCCGTCCTCTCACTGCAGAGGTGCCGGCTGGGAGTGGAGATGATGCGTTCACTGAAACACTTGTTCTGGGCACGTTCGCGCGAGAGAGCATCGATGAAGACGTCGAATACGTGCGCTCACTAGACGCAGCTCACCACCAGCTACCCGTTTTGCGCGAGGTCATGCGTCGGGGCCATGCGATGTACGAGCGGAGCAAAGGGAAGGCAAGCCAGGCGAGCTACAAACGCGCGAAGGATATGTCTAAGGATACGCAGTGGGCTTTAGCTGGGGCCATTGAAGCCGGTGTGCACCCCGTGTTACTACACCGTGGCGGCGGCGGAGAGAAGGTGGCGGAGCAGGAAGTGGCCAGGAAGAAGTTGATGATGGTTGTCAACTCTTTCAAGCCTGCGGAGACGGTCTTTGAGGTCGGCACGAGGGGTAAAGCAGGAACCGCCAACGCAGCTCTTATGAAGGAAAGACGAAAAGCGCTGCAGAAAGCCGCAGAACGCACCACCCTTCCCTCTACTTCGGCTGCTGTCGCTCAAGCCGAAGAGGAAGACAACGAGGGAGATGAATTAGACCACGAGAATGTGGACATGGCCGACGAAGTGGACATCGCGGTACGTGTACTCCCCCTGACCCGTATCTTTCTCAGCTGATGGTGCGCGTACTTCCCCAGGCGGTATTTGATACCTCAAGCAAAAAAAGCGGAAAACAGAGCTATCGGGACGAGGAGTTCTATATGTCGCATTATCAAAAAGATGCCTCGACTGAGAAAGGGTAGGCGATCACGCTGTTGCTAACGTCAACGTCCTCATCTATCCCTTTCAGGTACTCACTCACTGACGGCGCGTCATCGTTCGCCGAACAAGCTCGTGGCGCAACCTTCGATCTTGCAGGAGATGAAGGCGTCGCAGCACGCCAGAGACACAAAGTCACCTGGGACAAGAAGAAGAAGAAGTTCATCAAAGGCGATGGTGTCGGCGCGGACAATGTCAAACTCGTTCGCACAGAGAGCGGGACGCGGCTACCTGCGAGTTATCGCAGCGGTCGCTTCGACGAGTGGAAGGCGAAGAGCCATGTTGTCCTCCCTAAGGTAGGCGAGGCAGAACCAGAACGCCGGGGGACAGGTTCTGGCCCGGGCGGACGCAAGTTCAAGCACCACAAGGTCGTGCCCGCGAAACCGCTAAATAAACTGGACAAGGACTATGAGCGCAAATCGCGGCAGCTGAAGAAGCGAGAGGAGAACAATGCACAGGATGGAAATGACTCCAGGCACAAGGCCGGTTCTGCAACAGGTGGGAAGAAGGTGAGAACCGGTGGCGGCAGGTATGGAGGGAAGTCGGTTGGGAGAGTCAAGAGTGAGATCAAAACTGTCGATCAAATACGGAAGACTAGAAAGACGGTGGAGCGCAAGAAAGCGAAGAATGCGCGACCGAGTCGCAAAGGTAAACGGTAGTCAGCGTGATATTTCGCCCACCCGCTATTCCCATCATACAGTACCGATGTATCATACTGGATTCATGCGGCGTCTGAGTATTCCCACTTTGCTCCAGAGCCTGGTATAACAGGTACTTCTCTCCCATCGAGCAAGTCGACTCCCACGCTGCGAAGAGCATTAACACACCACTCTGGATATCCCTTGTCCCCAAAGTAACCTCGGAAGAAGGTTCGCAGGTAGTCGGGAAATCGCCCCTCTATGATTGCATCACGAGCGCGCCCCATTATCTGGGCTTGGAAGACCAAATTATGCTGCGTAACGGCTGAGAAGAATAAGAACCTTCTCCAACGTCCAAGACAAGACAAAGGCATTACCGTGAGCACCAGCGGTCTCTATTGTAACTATGTGATGAAGCATGGCCCTCGACATGCCGCTGGTGCATGTTGGGCACGGGCAATCTTTATCTATGGGTTCAAAACTTCTGGTATGTTTCCCAAGTTCTTCCCCTGTAGTCAGAAACTCCTCGTACGATGTTTGATATAAGCTTACTCAGGTTTAATGGGCCACCAAAGGTTAAAGCGACTCCAAATCTTGCTGTTCGAGTTGGGAAGACGCAATCCGCCTAAGGTAGTATTAGATACATGAGACATGAGTTCAGGAGGGAATACTCGCCATATCAACACCAAGCGCGACGCAGACGAGCAGATCTTCACCAGTTGTGTGAGACTTCGGCGGCAGCCCCGCGATTAAAGTGTGCTTACCTTCAGCAAAGCCTATCCCCATTGAATAGCGGGGCCCTGATCGGGGGTGTTCAAGATAAGTTAAGGCAGACCAAAGGGTTCTAGGGTGGTGCTCACGGTCCACAGGCAGTCTGTCGGCGCACTGCTTTATCCTGAAAAAACGGTTACATTAGGGCCCTGTTGTCAAGATACAAGATAGGCAACTCTCACATTCTCCAGAAGATATCTGAGGCAGAAAGGTCAGTGTGCCATTAACATATACTGCTCACAAAGAATTACCCTTTTCTTCTCCGCCACTGAGACCACCAATCGCGTACCCAGCGACACGATCCTTTCTCTCGATCATTTGATCAAGACACTTATCTCGTAGGACAGGATCCAGCCCACCCTGAACGATTGCGAAGAGATTTTGGACGTCTTTACGGCCCGACCGTTCGTGTTGCTCGATACAGCGATCGAGCCATCGCACTGATCGCTCCATCGCTTCGCCTACTCGAGGCCCGACGGTCAGACTGCTTACTGCCATGTTACAATCTTATTCAAAAGGGGATGTTACAAGGAAAGCCAGCAAATCTTACCCACATCATCCAACTGCATGATTATGTCTGCTCCAATGGAATGTTGTATTGATATGCTTTCCTCCGGCTGACGTATCCCGTCAAATGGATAAAAAGAAAGCACCTCTGGGCCACGCACGGTTAGCATGGTGGGTTCACCCGTAAACGGACTTGCAAATAAAGCACCCTCTTCGGTGATCGTAGTGAATTTGCTTAGAGAGACCAGTTGAAAGCCGCCACTATCCTGCAAACGACATATACATCAGACATGGCTCAGACTAGAGGGGATAGGATGGCCACAGTCAGTAAGTTTCGGTTCCATCCTTGAAATTTATGCGCTCCTCCCGCTTCGTCAAGGACTTTGATTCCGGGACGTAGGTTTAGATGATATGTATTGTTCAGGATAAGAGTGATACCCAGAGACTCCACCTGTTGAGGTGTGAGTCCTTTTATGGCAGCCTGTGTTGCCACCGGCATGAAAGTTGGCAACATCGTGACACCGTCTAGTCTGAAAGATTAGAATCTGGTCGCCCGAGACTTCATAAGAGATAACTCACGAGCCAATTTCATCCGGCACACTCGTGCTCGAGTAGTATGGCATTTTGCGAGTACCTCAAACTGCATGATGAACAGAGATTAAGCGCCCCGTATGGTATATCCTCTCTTAAATCGTCGGTCCTCAGAGGAAAACCTTATATCGATCGAGTCACGAAGATCGCAAGAAGCCCCCGAGTGGTGTTGGTCCAAGTTATTGGCTTCCCGATCTGGATCTAAACAGAGGGAGTGGCTGTGCAAAATTTCTTCCCCCGAATCCTTTGGGCAAGATTCCCGGCGCCGCCTTTTGAGGCAGAAGATAATGCTGCATTTGAGCTGGAGATGCGCATCTCAAACTTGTACAGCCTTTCGAGCCACTCGCGGTGTCTCTTGCGGCCTGCGCAATCTACATGCTTCTAGGAATTTGGTGGACGAGCTGAGCGCGCGGCAACTTGTCGCTGATGTGACGAGGTGAGGCCCATACTTGTGACCGTACAGCATGCGTACGAACTGAGAGAGTTAGGCCCGATGACTTGACGACCCATCTCATGAAAGGGCCGCAAACAGTATATGCAGGGATTGACCCGACCGCGCACGCTTTGCACGCTGGTCACCTCATCCCACTTCTTTGCTTGTTCCACTTCCGGCAAAGAGGAAACAATGCCATCGCGCTCGTGAGACAATTCCCAATCTGTATCTCACTGTCTAATGCAGCAGTACTAGATAGGTGGAGCAACCGGCCTTGTTGGGGATCCCTCGGGTCGAATGACAGAACGTGCACTCTCAGAACAGGCTCAGATAGAACTCAATACTCTGAAACTGACAGAGGCTATTCAGAAATTCTTCTCTCGCGCAACAGAATATGCGCTTGATAAGTTTCCCTCGAAAAGCTCTCCGCAAGAGCTCCAAATTTTAAACAATATAGACTGGCTAAGGAACCTCAACCTGCTCGAATTTCTGCGAAGCACAGGTGTCCATTTCCGAGTGAACCATATGCTAGCAAAGGAGAGGTGCGAGCAGAGTCGATAGAGGTTTATTTGACGCGACTGACTGTTGTTGAAAGTGTTCGAACGCGCATGAATGTGCAGCATGGCATAACTTTCACCGAGTTCACGTACCAGCTTCTCCAGGGTTATGATTTCTACCACCTTTATAAGGCCAAGGGATGTACTATCCAAGTCGGCGGCTCAGACCAATGGGGCAATATCTTGTCTGGCGTGGAGCTGATAAACAAGGCAGAGCATGGCCGGGCCCAAACAGGCTCTGCTGTGAAAGAGAAAGCTTTTGCAATGACTACACCTTTGCTTACCACGTCGCTCGGTGAGAAGTTCGGTAAAAGTGCAGGCAATGCTATCTGGTTGGACGAGACCATGACCAGTTACCTCGACTTCTACCAGGTATGAATGCGGGTTGTTAGCTATTCGCTGACTGATACGACACCTGTTGCAGTTTTTCTTCAGGACAACCGATGCAGATGTCCACAAATACCTGAAAATGTTCACTCTGCTACCTGTGGAAGAAATAGATCTGATCGTCACGGAGCACCAAGTATGTCTTCCCCGTCGCCTATGTCTCCCTCGAACTTACGACTCCACAGCTATACCCAGAGAAGCGAATAGCTCAGAAGCTTTTGGCAGACGAAGTGACAGGCATGATACACGGAAGTAGGTCGTCACGTCAGGAACCACGATTTCGACGTAACATTTCGTCCACATAGATGAAGGGCTCGAAGCTGCCCATATCGCGACGCAGGTATTGTTCGGCACACAGTACTCTTCGCTGCGAGCGGATCAGATTATCAAGTCACTAGCTGGGGATCCTCGGCTAGTTTTCTGCGACGATGAGCAAATGTTTGAAAATACCCTCCCGAACCTAGCCGCCACATTCCGACTGACGCCGTCTAAATGTGAGTCTCCCAGCCCTCGCAAATGTTCGACCAGGACTGACCCATCAACAGCTGCTGCGCGGCAACTTGCA
The DNA here is from genome assembly GCA_021014945.1 of Leucogyrophana mollusca. Lineage (NCBI taxonomy): Eukaryota > Fungi > Basidiomycota > Agaricomycetes > Boletales > Leucogyrophana > Leucogyrophana mollusca. The sequence goes on along the minus strand of MU266378.1, from coordinate 119,619 downwards.
CTAGGGGGAGGGCTTTACCTGAATAACCAACCAAAATCGAATGTGTACTTCCGCTTGCAGAGAAGTGACCTTGTAGATGGGAGAGTGGCTATCCTGCGCGCAGGGAAAGACAAGCATCTTATCCTGGCTTTACAATGAGAATGTGCATATCACGAAATATCAATCATCCACGGGTTCGTCAGTGCGGCCAACTCGACTACGTTAAGCTTTGTCGGGCGACAATTAAATACAAAGTGTGCTGCGTATGTCCATACGTGGGTACTGTAGGTTACAGCGCGGGCAGCCACGCCTAGGACCGATGTCAAGCGCCAACCTAAGTCGCTTCCAACGCAGCTTGATACCGGCACATCATGCTCCTCATCAGCCGGCACAGCTTGAGAGCCAATTCTCAAATGTACAACAACCTCTCTTTATATACAGTTCGCGGCACTTTCTCAGCCGACAAAGGCGAAGACCTAGAGAAAAATGATTAGAATATGGAAAGAGGTGAGCTGAAGGCATGGAAAAAACGTACGAAGAACACAGCACAGTTTGATGCTAGATCAACGGCCGGAACATTCTCCTCAGCACTCGCGGTTCATTCGATTACAGGCTGGCGGGAAATACTTGAGTGAAACATCAAACCATTAAAAAGAAAACTTGCCCGAGGAATAGACGCTGCGCTGTGCTTTTAAATAGAAACGGTGATCAACCAAGGTTCCACCACGGGAAACCACGAAATCTGCACTCACCAGGAGGCGTTGGTACGAAGATGGTGCTACCCTCTTATAAGGGTGGTACCTTCGTTGGTAAAATGATGTGTAGCGTGGTGTTTTCATTTTTTTTCTGCGAGGGTTGAGGTGCGCTCAAGTGTTAGAAAGAGAGGTTTTGGTACTTGTGGCTTTAAATAATCCAAAAGGGCCGTGATGGCAGGCTCGAGCGCCAAACAATTTGGGAGCTAGAATCTGAACATGTATCCCTTCAGTAGGGCTACACAACCTCAATGACAGTGAAGATCTGTCTGCGTGCCGGAGGGAAACTCAATCCTTGTCCCTGGTTCGCCGATGAGCTCCGACGGAGACCCTCGAATACCCGCAAAGCAGAACAGTCGCAAGGAAGCAAATCAAGATGCCAGGGTGCCCCCACCATCAATCCGGTCGACGGCCGCCCGCACAATCACTCTAGAAGACCGGGGAAATAGCACATTGACCACCCAGACGCCGACTACTCGCCCTGGAAGAATATGCGATAACACAAAGCACCCAGTCGGCATCTTCGTCCACTCAGAGCAAAGCCGCTCGGTCGCAGCTCATTGCTCGAGTTGTACTTGTCCACGGGGAACCAACAAAGGAACACACGGTGAACAAGCCTGGTCCGAACAAGAGAAAGACTTTCTTTCTCTGTTCTCGGTCCGTACTTGGCTCTTATCGAAGTCAGCCGTGGTGCCAGACGCAAGACCCCTCGTTTCCTCCCAGCCTCAAGCACTGAACCAAACAATGGCAGTACAACAATACACCTGTCGCGAAGAGCCACCAGTGACACCAGGACCAGACCCGGCCCTCGACCGAAGCCCCGTGCCCCCGACCCGACGCCGCGAGCGCCCCCGCTGCAGGTGCCAAGTGCGCAATACGCTTGCACAAGCAAGCTTCGCACCATTTACCCAAGGGCTCGCGACACACGCTACCCTCCTAGCATTCCGCGCTGTCATGTACGTATCGCCGACCTCCACGAACATATCACCAACCTCCACGAACATATCGCCAACCTCCACGAGCATATCGCCAGCTTCTACAAACATATCGCCAACTTCCCGTACCCGCTCACGGGAAATCTGCCACCCGCACCCCGCACCTTCCTGCAACAAGGGCGCGACTCCCGGTCACCAGTAATCACGTGACTGACGTGACCAAAAGGGAAGGTCACATCACGCCGCCGTCATCAGAGGTGGAGGTGGAGGTCAGACAGGCAGGTTTCCGCCATGTGTATGCAGGAAGGCAGCTCAGTGGGTACACTTCAAGCCCACCAAGACGATGGGCGGGGGCGTTGTGGGAGGTTGGTCACACGAGCCGCCGCAAGATTGGCCCCTCAGCGGTCATTGCGGTTTGCCACCCCACAGGAGTGTGAAGCAACACAACGCAAACAGTAGCACCTTTCGGGACATGAACAGATTGAAGGGACACGAGGCACTCACCATCGCAACGACACACCGATCTACACGTGAATCCCAGGCCAAGCTTCTTGAACGACTCCAGTGGGTCCCAAGTGAAGTGACTTCAGCGACATCGGAAGGAAGCGTGCGTAATAGTGGGGAGGAATAAACCACGCAACGCAAGGTCGCGCTGGTGCCTCTTGTTGAAAAGGCCTGTGGCATTTTTCACCGGTCAGTTTCGTCTGGGTTCAGACCACTGCGAGGCATTGTCACTTGGCCTGAGGGGTGAAAATGACGTCCCCTGTGATCGTATTTATATACGAGCAGAAACCCGCTCGGAAATCGATAGCTGAGCGAGAGCCAGGTGGTAAGGAACCAGGGAAACTGGGCCTGAAACCTCCTGCCGTGGTGTCCTAGATCGTTCGCTTCCGGGCTACCCGGTCGTATCGACGGCACGGACTTCGTCGCAGGTCACGTCTCCAGCAATCATTGGATGTTTGTGAAGGAAAGGGATGAGGCCCAGGAATGTTGCTGAATTTGTCAGGATTTGTTTGCGGTTAGAATACGTCCGTCTGCATTGGGGTAGTCTTCCCCGAATTCGCCAATTCCAGCTCGGTTCTTCCCCTTCGCGACCACCAACCATTCAGTGAAAAATACGCGGTGGCTTTTTTTTTCCTCCCTTGAATCCCGATCATGCGTGGCTGGCGTGGATTCCGCCTTTGTTCGCGATTTTACGACTCATCGCATTTTCTGTCGTGTTTCACCCAACTTCGCACCAAGCTGTTCCAGTTCGGGCCACCCATCGCAGCATTGGCGTGTTTGTTCAGTGAACCATGTCTATGTTGCAGACGTCCCCCACGAGTTCCCTGCGACCCGCTGCCTTTTCCTACTTGGCTTCCACAGACACTCGCGCGCCCACAGACCAGACCCTTCGGATTAAATGGTTTAGGCGAGAGGCGCACTGTGTTCCACCGATTGTTAGGCTCCCTCTCCTCTGCACTCTGGTAGCCCTTTGCCTCACAGTACCGGCATACTACATGAATCTGGTCGCCCTGATCCCCGTCTGATATAATTCGTCGCTGATACCTATACAGCCGGGTCCGCACACCTGGTGGCTGCGTGCTTCATCAATGATTTCCCCAGCCTTCGCTCGCCTATCAGTGTCTATTCATGGCTGTTAAAAGAAGCTACACCCGTATCAATGATTCTGTCGACACTTGTCAGGAGCATTCTCACGTCCCGCATCTCAGGTTCATCCGTGCCAGGGGGGGGGAGGGATTCTGAGCGCTCGCACTCTTGCGCAATGCTCCGCCGGCCCGTCCCGCGAATATGGATCATGCGGGCGTATATAACGAGGACGGTGAAACCTGGGAGTTGGTGTTGCTAACTGTGACCTTTCCCAATGTCCTCGCAGGCTGGAATCAAGTATTACCATCATGGCAGATTCAAAGTGGCAGGTGGGGTCCTTCCTGACGCCGTCACTGCCTATGAGACGTTCGGTGATCCCAAGAACCCGTGCATCGTATATCCGACCGCGTATGGGGGTAAATTAGGTCTGGGAGGTGAGTTTATCGCCAGTTGTCACTTGACACGCGAGTTCAAATCTATGTCTCACAGGTCAAACCAACCTCGTGGGGACGGGGAAAGTGTGTCAAATACACGGATCATGACGCTCACGTGTTGAGATTGGCCCACATTCTAGGTCCTGGACCCAGAGAAATACTTCATAGTTACATTTGCGCTATTCTGCAATGGAGAGGTAAGCATATAACTGTGCAGGATGCTTGACTGAAGTTGTTCTGATTGTATTTGTTTAGTCTTCCTCGCCTTCCAATACGGTATTGAAGTTTGCTGCCCCCTACGTGTATCATATTATTGATATTTGGTTTTGGCAGCCTGTACCATACAATGGGCCGTATTTCCCTTATGTCTCCTACACGGATAACATGTACGGATAACATCTTTCCCGCTTGGATAGCACCCTCATGCAACCTCCTAGTCGCGCACAATATGCCGTGCTGACGAAAGAGCTAGGAGTGTCGAAAGTGTACAGCGTCGTTGGATTTTCGATGGGCGGCCAACAAGTAAGTGGTATTTTATGGCATGAGGTATGAATGTCAATACGACCTCTCCTCAAGGCGTATCACTGGGCTGTAGTATTCCCCGACTTCGTCGAGAAGATCGCAGTGATCGTCTCGTCAGCTCGAACCAGCCCGCATAACCAATGGTTAGTACGACACTCCTCACGGAACCTTTGTTACGCTGATATGTTTATCTTTAGCCTTCTTGAAGGCCCAAAGAGTGCCATGCTGGCTTCCAAAGATTTTGACGGAGGACACTATACCTCAAAGCCTCAACACGGCATGCGAGCTTTTGGACGAGTGATAATCCCCTGGGTATTCGGCCAAACTGTGAGACCAATGCTTAGTTTCTTTTCTGTACGCTAATACGTCATTCAATTGAAGTGGTTCAGGGAGCATAGCTACCTGTTCGACGGAGAGTGAATGGCCCTTCCACATATCTGTTATTTGGGTATTGAAACAATCCCTTCTAGCTACGATGACCTCCATACTTTCATCCGTGGCCACGGAGAAGCAGGCTGGCTTGAGAACTGGGACGCCAACGACATGATTGCTCTGCTGAAAACGTGGCAAACTGGCGATATCTCCCAAGTGCGCGACGGTGGTGACTATGAGAAAGCGCTGCGAAGCATTAAAGCGCAGACTCTCCTCATGCCATCAAACACAGACCTCATGTTTCCTGTCAGTTCTCATCTTGTTCTGTAGTAAGTGTGCTGACGCGCCCGCACAGCCCGAGGACAGCGAGGTAGAGATGACTTATCTGCAGAATGCGAAGCTTGTCCTCATCGACACTACTTGGGGCCATAATGGTGAGTCAAAGGCATATCTTTTTTAACTGGAGCAACTTCTCAAAAGGGCACAGTTGGTAATGGTGCCCCCACGGACCTCGATTTCGTGTCCACGCAAATCAAGAACTTTTTACAATGACGGACAATTACTACTATAGATGAAACCGAGCCTTCGTAGGCTATGAATTGTCTGATCGCTTTTTTAAATACTAGAGAAGAGCATACACGTTCATCTAAATGCGCCAACAAAGTGCATATTTCGATTGATTGTGGACTCAGCCCTCCATCTGTGTTAATAGGCAAGTTGCTCAGCGTTTCTTCGGCCTCGAAGTCTGACACTAAGCCAGTCTAATGCTTAGGAGTACCTCACATAAGCGCTACCTGGTGATGTACATCTAGGCGCTTAGTGCCAGTGCACCTGCGAGCCTTGAGGTGTCCCTTGATGTGGGTGGAGCGTTATCTTTGAGTGAAGGTCAACCTATCCGAAGACTGAACGAAGCGTGTATCAAGGTAGTGAGACCATTCTCACGATCCTGGCACTCACCCATAGAACACAGCGATATCTATGATGCCCGTCTTCAGAATAGAGCGCTGAAGTGCCCTTCTGAATCTGTTCCCAATAAGCCGCCCCTCCGGCCCGAAATGTGCCATGTGCTCGACGTCAAGAGTGTGGATCTGCTATTAAAGGCCCCACCGTATTCCCCAGCCTTGGATCGCCACCAGCAATCTCGAGTCCATTCCCATACAATGCAGACACCTGAAATCAAGTTTTACCACCACGGGCGGTTCAAAGTAGCAGGAGGCATACTTCCCGACGCCGTTACCGCGTACCAGACATATGGTGACCCACAGAATCCATGTATCGTATTCCCCACCTGTTATGGGGCGAAGTTAGCCCTGGGCAGTAAGCATCACTGTCTTGCTGAATCTCTAATCAAGTCAATTCCACTGACTGCGACGAGCTAGGTCAAGACTATCTTGTAGGCGACAACAAGGTAAGCAACCTGGGAGCTCGAGGCGATCCCAGCCTTGACAGGTCTTGTCAGGTCTTAGACCCAAGGAGATACTTTATCGTCACGTTTGCGCTCTTCTGCAACGGAGAGGTGTGTAAGGTTCACAGCTCCCTATGACCCATCCCATTGAAAGGATTCCAGTCATCGTCCCCTTCTAACACAGTAAGTTCAAATGGTGAAATGTTCACAATGGAACTCGGGACACCCGGGATGCGTTTAGCCAGCTCCGTATAACGGCGCATACTTCCCATTCGTTTCCTACGAGGACAACATGTAGGCGAGATCCGCTCACGCCTATCTTCTTCGCGCTCACTAAGTCTCAGTCGGGCACAGCACGCTGTCCTGACCAAGCTGCTGGGCGTCAAGAAGGTCTTTTGTGTCGTCGGTTTCTCTATGGGCGGTCAACAGGTCATAGAAACTTCATCTCTCGGCTTGCTAAGTGTTTGAATGATGGGTGTCACAGGCATATCATTGGCCAGTCGTCTTTCCCGACTTTGTCGACAGATTTGTAGCAATCTGTACCTCCGCTAGGACAAGCCCACACAATAGATGGTATGGTCATCTTTCCTTAAACCTTAGCGCGCACTAAGCTTTTTCGCCATAGTTTCCTGGAAGGCCCAAAGTCTGCTATGCTAGCATCCAAAGATTTCGAGGATGGACACTACAAGACCATTCCGCAGCACGGCATCCGTGCTTTCGGACGAGTGTACTGCGCTTGGGCTTACGGACAGACAGTGAGACGTTAATAGGACCCCCCGCTGGTAAGCAACTCACACGTTTTTGACACCAGTGGTTCAGAGAACATAAATACTTGATGGACGGAGAGTGAGTCGGACCGGCTCAGCAGCCGGTCGAGTATTGACATTGCTTGCCTCGCAGGTATCCGGACTTGAACGCCTTCATCAGGGAAAGATGGGAAGGTCGATACCTCCAGTACTGGGACGCTAACGATATGGTCGCCCTTCTTAACACATGGCAGAATGGAGATATCTCGAAGGTTCGCGATGAAGGAAATTACGAGAAAGCCCTAAGTAGCATCAAGGCGAAAGCCCTCATCATGCCTTCGAAAACAGACCTCTATTTCCCGGTTCGTTGCATTTTATGATTATCAAGGTGTATTTACAAAGGCTTACTTTTTATGCAGCCCGAAGACAGTGAGATCGAGGTCTCACTCCTCAAAGATGCCAAACTGCACGTCATTCCGACCGTGTGGGGCCATGTCGCAGGTGGAGGGGCAAATCCTCCCGACGTTGAGTTCATCTCAAATAATATTCGCCAATTTTTGGATGCTTGAAAGGAGTAGTGTAATTAGCGAATGTATATGTAGAAAAAGTGTAAAACTAGCCGGGGCCACGAAGATGCCCATTTTTTGTGTCTGAACTTTGATACTTGAGCCAACTGTTGGGTTTTCCAGCTTGAAGGAGGCAATAAAGGGGAGCCACGTGGCGTGCGCCGATACTGCTTGTGCTTGGGCGCCTTCAATCGGGTTACACGACCACGTTTGCCTCCACTTACTCGATACAATCTTGGACGCAACCGGGAGCAGCGCTGAGCTTGCGCCTCTGTTTTCACCGCGATGAGACGCCCAAACAGTTACATATGTAGTGCACTGGTGGCTCTACTGTCGTTGAACAGTGTCGACGCATTCTACCTTCCTGGTGCCGCACCCCATAGCTATGAGCAGGGAGAGCCGGTCAACCTCTTTGTCAATGCGCTAACCCCCATGTTATCGGGCAAGAATGAACCCAAACTGGTTTGTCGTTTCTCCATATTTTGAGCTCTTTGTGGTGCTAACACTGTCGCCTACACCGTCTAGAAATCCCTCATAAATTGTGAGTCTCGTGCTTCGGTTCGCGGAGGTCATCATGATACACATCTCCCCATCTAGACGACTATTACAATCCACAATTCCATTTTTGCCGACCTCAAAATGGCCCTCAAAGTCAGCCAGAATCTCTGGGATCCATATTGTTTGGGGACCGCATATTCAATTCCCCATACGATGTCTGTGCCTTCGCATATATTTGCACACCACTGTTCTCGTCTAACTGTTGGCTAGATAAAAATGTTGCAAGATAACGGCACATGCAAAACACTCTGCGTTGAGCCAGATATTCCGCCCGAAGATGCCAAATTCATCAATGACCGCATTCGAGAAGATTATGCTCTCAACTGGCTCGTTGACGGCCTCCCTGCCGCGGAGTCCAAGATAGACCTTAAAACTGGGGACCTATTCTTTGACATGGGCTTTAACCTTGGAAACGACGACGACCAGGAGCATCCGTATTTGTACAACCACTATGAGATCGTCTTAAGGTCAGTAATCCCATCATTATGATCACGTCGTTATCGTCGAACATATCCATAGGTATCACCAACCTTCGCCTGGCAATTACCGCATTGTTGGTGTTCTTGTGTGGCCAACCAGGTACTTCGTCTTACATAAGTTGTGCCAGTCACCGCTATTGACATTTCCTCCAGTCGAGGAGATTCCCACGAGGACACGGCAACACCTAATTGTGAAGGCGATGTGCGACCCCAGATTCTGTCTGAATCCTATAATACCACCATTCGATATACTTACAGAGTAACTTGGAATGTGAGTGGCCGAGTTTTGTGCTATCTGTCACGGCCTTATGCAGGCATATTACAGGAATCAGACACTCCTTGGGTGAGCAAGGCTTTCTCCTACAGATTGACTTCTTTATAGCTGCTTCTAGGCCACCCGCTGGGACAACTACCTCCATATATTCGATCCCCGGATACACTGGTTCAGTTTGATTAACTCTCTCGTGATCGTTCTTTTCCTATGTGTCATGGTGTCCATGATCCTTCTTCGTAATGTGTCCAGAGATGTGCGCAACTTCCCTTGCGAAATACCACTAGCACTTACACTCACCCTTATCCCTGCAGATATCGCGATACAATGCCATTGACCTGAGTGTGAGTGCTTCTCCAGTATTTCTCCTAACATGACGACAATGTTCGCACTGCAAATGCAGGAAGATGTCCAAGAAGATTGGGGATGGAAGCTTGTACACGGAGAAGTGTTCCGTATGCCACGTTACCCTATGCTATTGGCTGTGATGACTGGCAATGGTGCCCAGCTTTGTGCAATGGTCGGAGTAACATTGGGTACCATAACCTCTCTCCTCCCATTACTATTCCCTGACGCTTTCTCCGTGTAGTGTTTGCACTGCTAGGCTTCCTTTCTCCGTCCAATCGTGGTTCCCTCGCCACGGTTATGATGGTGTGCTGGACGCTCTTTGGAGGGTAGGCTTTTTATACAGGCCCTGGCTGGCGTTATCTAAAACGGAGTTTTCTAGCATCGGGGGTTATTATTCGAGTAGGATATATGCATCTTTGGGTGGAGTCGACCGCCGAAAGAACGCGTTTGTAACAGCCACAGTTCTACCGACGTGAGTGCTTCGCTGTCTAGCAACGAAAACTCCAGCTCACGACTCATTCACGCAGCTTGGTATTCATTGTCATTTTCTTGCTGAACTTCTTCCTGCTCGTTGCGGGATCCTCAGGCGCTGTTCCATTCTGTACGTCCCCCGCACGCAGGATATTTGTACCGGAGTTTACTTTGTTGCTCCTCTTCCAGCTACGATGCTCCTTATAGTCGTTCTATGGTTCGGCATATCTGCACCCTTGTCTGCCGTTGGATCATATGTTGGCTCGAGGCAAGGGGTAAGTCGGTACTCCGTTGAGTTTTTTCTTGTACTGATAAAGTAGTGCAGGGCGTTTCGCATCCTGTCAGAGTGAACCAGATTCCAAGACAAATTCCACCCGCACCAAAATATCTCCGACCTTGGGTACGTTTACCGACAACAAATGCACTTACGAGCATATTCTGATGTTCTTTAGGCGACTATGTTACTTGCTGGTATACTTCCTTTCGGTAAGGCTACTTGAAACTTTGTTTCCGCAACACTCGTCTTATCGACAACAGGTGCGGCGTTCGTCGAGCTCTACTTCGTCATGTCCAGTCTCTTCGCATCTCGCGCATACTACGCCTTTGGTTTCTTGGCCCTAACTGCGGGGGTTGTCTCGCTGACGACCGGGACCGTGACAATACTATTCACGTACTTCAACCTCTGTGCAGAGGAGTACAGGTTCGTGATCCGCTTCTATGGACAGCGGTCCCCTTGTTTATTGTGCGACTTGCAGATGGCACTGGCGCGCATTCTTGACCGGTGGCGGTAGTGCGATATGGGTCCTGGCCTATGGCTTGTTCTACTGGGCGTCTCGCCTGTCACTAGATTCTCTGTCAAGCGTCGCTCTATACCTTGGATACCTCTTCCTTCTTGTTTTGATGGATTTCCTAGTCACGGGTAAGTCTGGTCCTTGAACAAGTTTTCTTTCTGTAGCTGAATCCCGTCCATCACAGGTACCATTGGGTTCCTTGCTTCGTACTGGGCAGTCCGCAGACTCTACAGTGCCATTCGGGTTGACTAGAGATCTTGATATCTGGTTGTACATGGGCGGTGCAATCTCGAGAATATTTATTGTAGAACTACCACTGCACTGTAGGACAGGCACTCCTAACTCTCTTCTCCGGGAATGAACCCCACGTGATTCGGATGAGGACTGGGATTTGGGAGTGCCCGAGTGCATTCAAAGTTCCTTCAAAAATTCAAGGTTCCTCTAAAAACTTCTTGACCTCGGCTTGGAGGAATTTATCGTCTTCAATGTTTGAACCACCGCCAGCTGTTCCAGCACTCAGATAACAACAAGCGGAGAGAAATAAGATGTGTATGACTTGCCCATGTGCCCCCAGATGGAGTCGATGACAACCAACCTGGCGTTGGTCAGATGCGTCATTTCCACCTCACTGTCTTCCGGCTGAAATCAATGCATTTCAGTAATGCAGTTGCCTCAGGTGTTACGAAGAATCCTCATACGGTGAAATATAAGTCAGTCTTGCAAGGCATGATAAGACCCCTGGCTTTGATTGCCCCCAAACACTTTGCGAAGTCGCCGCCGTCGCGAATGAGTGATACATCGGCTACTTGCCATGTATGAAGAAGGGTGAGGAGGTCGTTAGCGTCCCAACCGTTGAGGAACCCCGCCTCCCAGTCCTCTCTCAGGAAGTCGTTAAGGTCAGAGTATCTGGTAAAATCATTTGCTTTGGTCAACCCTAGGCAAACTCAGCAATGTGTTCACTCACATCCCGTAATACAGGTACTGCTTCTCGCGGAACCACTGCACGTAATGGTCAGATACATATCTTGCGAGAGAGGTGTTGCTTACAGTTTGACTGTACGCCCAGGCACTATAAGCGCGACCGAACGCCCTAATACCGTGCTGAGGAGTTGTTGTATAGTGCCCATCTTGAAAATCTTTCGATGCCTTCAGCGCAGCCTTCGGGCCCTCGAGGAAGCTATAAATGTATTAGCCGTACTGATTGATGGCATTATTTCGACAACATACCATTTGTTGTGAGGACTTGTACGGGCGGACCCGCAGACTGGAATATATCTATATGGATCTCATTAAGGAGTGTACTATAAAATAGACCACAGGGCACCCACCTTTCAACATAGTCGGGGTACATGACGGGCCAGTAGTATGCCTTCAAACGGGGTTAACTTTCCGTGCAGATTGTTGTCGATATCCACAAACCTGTTGGCCACCCATGGAGAATCCAATGGCACAGAAGACCTTCTTGATCCCAAGTTTCTCAGTGAGAACCGTGTATTGGGCACGGCTTTCTCTGGACGTTAGTAGAGCACTGTGGCCGAGGATAATCTCACTACACACATGTTATCCTCATAAGACACCGCGGGGAAGTACGGCCCATTGTAAGGTGCAGGCTGTATTCATATGCCTGAGTGTCGAGTGGCTGCGGAAGACCTGTCGCGCTTACCGTATTGGAAGGTGATGAGGACTATGATGTCCCATCGTGATCAATGCTATCCTAGGAAGACACGACGTTATCCAGCTCACCTCTCCGTTCGAGAACAGCGCGAACGTCACCACGTAGTACTTCCTGGGGTCGAGGACCTTCCGGAGTCGAGTTAATTGTTAAATAAGCAAGACATTGCTAACTGCCGAACCTTATCCTCGCCGACTAAGTAAGTCTGACCTAGTAATCCGTTATCTCGTGCCGGTCTCCATCATTTCTGTAAGATATATGGCAATGAAGTGTTAACTCACTGTCAAGCTTGCCTCCATAGCATGTGGGAAAGACAATGCATGGGTTTTTGGGGTCACCATATGTGCAGTAGGCAGTTATGGCGTCTGGTAGCACACCACCAGATACACGGAAGCGGCCATGATGGTAATACTGAATCTCTGTGGTTTGGGACATGGTTGGTGTAAAAAGTGCACGTACTGCTGCGCCGCGCACTAGCTGCGACCACGAATGTACTTGTAGTGCCTCTCAGGAGCAGCTGTCGACATCGGCCCGACCCAGATCATGGGAGAATGCCAAATTTATCAGCGATAAGGACGAGGTGCACAAGACAAGCGACAAAGCATGAGAATAATACTAGGGTGTGGCTTGGGATGGTCGAGGCGGTTGAACGAACTTATCTCTCGTGGGTAGGGTGAAGATGATCACAGAAAGGTCATAACCATTTGTGGGCCGCATTTTTATGGGGTCGTTGGCGATACGAGGCTTGTGGAATGAGGAGAGACGGTTACAGAATGCATAATATTATGCAGAGTTATTCCTGCTTATGAAAAAAATGGTACCGTGTCGTCATTGATGAAAAATAGTCATTCAGTATGTCTTCAGCTTCGAACAGACGCGCCACTGGATCACGTGCATGCAAAGACAAAGGTGTGGCTGCAAAACTATAACAGTTCCAGATCAAGGTTTCGGGGAGTTGCCGGCCATACCGAAATCATACTGCGAATTCTACTCACCGACCTCGTCGACTTCAAGAATGGGCTGTGAGTTTCGCTTGCTGTCAAATGAATCGCTAGATGCTGAGGTTATCGATTTCCCCCAGCCAACAAACCTCGCGGCCTTCAAGCAGCTCGCAAGCTCCGCAATGACCGTCGCATAAACCGCTGGGTCTGTTCTTGATATCCTACTAGAGGGATCAGTATCTGAGATGGTATTGCTTTGGTACAGGCGGACAAGTCATACAAGAAACGTGCCCTCGGAAACATCTACAAAACCTCACCCACTGGAGGATCGTCGCACGCAAAGGGCATTGTCCTGGAGAAAGTTGGCGTTGAGGCAAAACAACCCAACTCTGCCATCCGTAAATGTGTCCGTGTGCAATTAATCAAGAACGGCAAAAAGGTCACTGCTTTCGTGCCCGTGCGTGTTTCTATTCCGTTCGTGCGAAACTTAACTAACGAACTCCTAGAATGATGGATGCTTGAACTTTGTCGACGAGAACGACGAAGTCCTGATTTCTGGCTTCGGTCGTAGTGGCAAAGCCAAGGGTGATATTCCCGGTGTGCGATTCAAGGTGGTGAAGGTTTCTGGTGTTGGTCTCCTTGCGTTGTGGAAGGAGAAGAAGGTTGGTACCTCTCTGACGTCTGTCCTCATAAGACTAACGAAAGAAAATCGTTAACAGGAAAAGCCTCGGTCATAAACAACGTCACCTACGTCGGTCTTATGTTTTTATCCATTTTATGATCATGCTTGTACCGCACACAAACATGCCCTTCTACCAATGAAACCACCGCAATGCAATCGCAATACCTTAGACTGACATTTCTTGACTGGACTCGTTGGCGCTGGAACTATGCGAACGGCATCTTTTACGAATTTTCTCCCATGGAGAGGTGGTGGTTTACAGCAAAATCAGTGTGAAGAATAACTGGCCTGTGGTTGTGTGCGTGCCACGGACCTGTCCCTGAAAGGCGTCATCCCGGTATGGCGAAGTGGTCTGCGAAGGCTCTCGGAAAACTTGGGACACCGCGCTCTTCCCACATACTATGAGGGTGCCATCTAGGAAGCCGAAACGAAGTCTGCAGCGTATTGCGGGCCTTGTCTGCCATTCTCTTCATTTCCGCGGTATCAGATCACGAGTGCATTTTTCTTGTAGAGTACTCAATTTCTCCACTTAGCGCATCAGAAACTGCTATCTAGTCCAATTCAATGTGAGCTGGGGCTGGGCATCGATCGAGGAGGCAGGGTCCTGGTGAAACCGTGGAAAAATAGGAATGGCCTGCAAGACCATGTATACAACGACGACCCGATCCGATTAGATTGTGTGTGCAACAATACAGCTGATAAATGTTAAACCACAAGTGAAAGATTAGGGTAAATGGTATCTAAACTAGTAGCTACAGAAAGGTAGATAGCAATCTCGTTATCAACATGAAAGCTCGAAGGTGACCAGTCGTAATCGTCATGAGGTGACCAAGGCGCTCATTAGTAATGTCCGGTATATGAGAGCACCTGGCCATGTGTGTAATCACTATCGGCATGCCGAGGGGGGTGACCAGTTCGAGAACCGCCCGCCCTGACCACTGCGGGAGGACCAGAGATAGAGCCACCATTGGCTTGAAACTGAGTATGTGAGGGATGCTGCTCCCAGCTAGCACCTGGCCAGCCATATCTGGACGAAACGGGGTCAGTCTCTTGTAGCTGCAGGCCCACGGCAGTGAACTCACCTGGACTCAGGGACAGCCGTACACTGTGAATATCTCCTGTCATCATGCCGACTCCCGTTGAGGGGGGCAGTCATTTCATAAGGCATACGGGTACTCAGATCAATCTCCCGCGGCCTCATGGCTGAAGGATCTCGATGAGGCACGGGCGCTTCGGCACAACGGGAGCTACTTGACCCTGAGTGGAAACTTGAAACCGAGGTCCTCCGCGCAACATAATTGCTGTTGGGTCCTGCGAACTGGCCGTAGTCACGAAGTGACGACGACTGGAACGTCGGTGCGACGTGCGACGTTGAGAAATAAGGCTGGGACTGGGCCTGAGCCTCAGTCCCCCAGGTCGTCGGCGTTCCGGTTGTGGTGGGTTGGGCTGGCCATAGAGGGAGCGAGGCAGGTACGGGATGTTTCGTGACGTGAGGGAAGTCGAACCACTGGGGACTTCCCGTTGATGGTTCGGTAGGTGCTTTGTACGGATATGTGGTAATGGGAGGAGGTGGCGCGCGATAATCAGGAGGAGGTGCTGGTCGGTATTCTGGTGGGGGAGCACGATACTCTGGCGGGGGAGCATCATAACCACGCTCATAGGACTTCGAATGGCGGGTAGCTTCCTCTTCATGACCTGAGTACATGGAATCGCTCGAGCTGAAGGGCATCGACGTGCTGAGATCCTTCCTATAGCCGAAACAACTCTAGTCAGATCGTCTATGCCTAAGTAATGCTGGGATACTTACAGATACATTTCTGCGTTTCTCCATCGAGGCTTCACCAGCTCAAGGGCTTCCGTAAAAACAGACACGTCCTCGAGAAGTTCCGCCATAGCCATAGCCAAAGGGGGCTTGACATCTTCCAGCGGACCTGACTGGAGATAGTTACGTTCCTGCCATTTCAAATCCCAGAAATTCATGAGCAGGATCGCTGCACACATGTGCGCTGCGCATATCAGGCTTGGAATATTCGACAAGCCACGTTGTATCTGAATTCTGAGTATACGAGCGCAGCATTTACCCGCGTTGACACAGATGGCAATGCATGGGACCGGCATGTTGGAGTGCGGTGGCCTATTAGCGAGGGAGCGGAGAGAAACGGGCAGGAACGGGCGGTAAATGAGGATCTGGATGAGGTAGTACGTGGTGTATAACGTCGCCGATTGGTTTGCGAACAGTTGATCTTCGAAATTGTTGGCCCATTGCACTAGCCGTGGCCGTTAGGTTGCGGGGTATATATTTTGTGGAATGAAATAAAACGCACGGTGAGGGGGTATTGAGTCCACCCATTCAGTCATCGCAGTGTTGAGCTGCGTTAATACCTCCTGCCACCGCGGCCGCGCGGCGCTAACCAACAATTTCGACCTATCAAGGACATACTGTGCCAAGGGCACGGTTGTTATATATATTACAATTACGAAAAAGGGGTACTCACGATAGTCCTCAAGGCATACGCCGCTATCTTAGTCAACTTCAGATACGAGTTGAAAGCGGCAATCTTTGATGGTACGCCTTCCGGTTGCTGAAAAGCTCGGTCTGGGTCTTCTGGCTCCCAGTATTCATCATCAACTTCCAATGGAAGCTCCACATCAAAACTTGGCACGGAGTCAGCGCCTGATCTCGGAGAAAATAGCGGAGGACAAATAACGGACTCACTCTTCTTCTCCAGAGCAGCATGGACGCCCCAGGGCAGCACTACCTATTCTGTCGTATAGAACGAGCATCCAGAAGGCCCTCTTCCAGAGTTCTTCCTCGACGCTCGGTTTGTTGCCGTATACTTTTTTCCGGTGCGCACCAACATCTTGGGCCTTGCGGAGACCAATGCTAATGAAAAGCCAGCCCACGGGGTGAAATGCGGTGCCGCGGAGGAACATTCCCAAGAGCTGTGATAGATTAAAACATAAAAATTGACGTGAGCTCATTGTCATGAGGGAATTAATCTCACTGTCATGGTCTGCACTTCGAACAGACCAGGAGGGTGAAAAAGGCTCCGCGAGTCCCGATGAACGTCTGACGAGATTATGAGTACCCCCGGTGTATATGCGTACATATTCCTTACCGACGGCCGTGTTGAAGTATCTCCATCCTGCACGCTGCCATTTCATCTCGTCCTTGGGCCTTTCGGCCTCCGGAACTCCGTAGTCACCGTCATCCAGGACGCGAGGGTCATCACTCCATCGGCTCGCCACCGCAAATAACGATAAGCACAGACACGCGAACCATGGGTCCTGTTCTTGAAGTCTCTCGCGCCACTGCCGTTCAAACGTCGGCCGATGAAATAGCGGGAACTGGGGATTGATGTGGGTGAAGAAAAGCTTGATTAAGTTGCCAGCCAAATCAGGCGGAGGGAACTCTGATGTCAAGGTCTGGCAAAGACTCGCGAGCCGGTCTTGAAATCCTTCAAATGCGAGCTCCCACTGTACGAGGGAGGATGTCGACATTTGGGGATAAACACAGAAATGAGGGGACCGTCAGAAGGACGGGAAACAGTGATCACCGGAAAACTTACCGGAGGAGTCGCCCAGAATTCTGGCCGTCTCGTGGGTGCAACATCAATAGGGCTAGCCGGAGAGTGACGGTTTGTTCCACCGCTTTCAGACTCGGGCGAATAAACACCAAGAGTGACCATGTGTTCTTCCCGCAACTTTCGCGTTGGCTCGATAAGCTTAAAACAGCTGCTCTTGCCATGAAAGCGGACTTGACTGTCCATGAGCGGACTATTCTCCGCCGCAGGTTCCATCGCCGGTTCGAGTCCGCGGATAGTAAGGCGCTTCATGCCCCGTGAGAGGCTGAGCTCTCCTACCTCTTCACTCTCAGAAGAGGAGAAATAATCGGAAGAGTCGGTGTCACTACGGGGCGTTCCACGGCTGCGACTGCTGATGCGAGATGACGGTACGATGGCGCTGGAAACGCCGACAGGAGGTAAGGCGTTGCTACGCAGAGATGCTGGCGACCCTTTCAACCTGGAGGATGGGGCCGATGGCGAAGAAGACTTCTCGTGAGGTGACGGCAGCCTCGCCGATTCCGCTTCTGTCTTCCAAGAGTCCCGTATCACTGGTGGTCCGAGTTCCTCTGAAAAGTCGGCCTCGGGACGAAGCTGTAATCAACATTAGTAAGGCTATTGACACCGCCAATTCCCCTCGCAAGCAATGGAGAGGTCATTAAAAAACCTAAATGACCGAGCATCAAAGCTGACAAAAATGCCGCGAAATGGGCTCAAATGGGGTTTAAGGGCCCTGAAGCTCACCGACACACACTCGACACCAAGCACGCCAGGCAGATCGCAGATGGACGTAAAATTGACTCACCCGTTTCAAGAGTGCCTCCATTTTCTCTAGCCGATCCTCAAGCCCAGTGATATACCTGTGTACCGCAATGTCTCAGTCTTTCATTATAATTAGTAATACAATGGCGATGAGACTGACGCCTTGGGTGGTCCTCGAGGCTTTGAGGCCTCACTAACGGAACGCGGAACATCCGTTAGTAAGTGTTCAAGTAAGAGGACACAAGAACGCACACGTATGAGCACGTTTTGCGGTTCTGTATACAGTTCGTGCAAATATTGCCAGGCATATGAGGACCGTCGCATTTGGTCTTCCTGCGTCGACAGGCGTCGCATGCGCGCTCTATCTTGCGTTTCTTGTAAATGACAGGATCATCGGAGCATGGCTCGGGTTCGTGCAGTGTGACCATCGACGAGCTCGCCATGGGCTGCTGCGCCGCGGCGTATGCATCGCTAATTTCTATGACATTTGAAGGATATGCACTCGATGGATAGTATGAGCGAGTTGTTTGCATTAAGATGCCAGGATGAAAGATTGAGTGACCGTAGGACGGGGAGGAGAAGAAGATCGCAGACGCAGTTGTGCCAGAGATAGTATTTCGAGTGTGCTAAATAAATCTGTCGGAAGGTGGCGGCTAGACTTGTGGCCCTGAATTTCTGTATAGGCTTCTGTAGGACCCCACAGCTTCGGAAAGCAGAGTAAAAATTTGGCTGGTGAGAGCGAGTTTCCGGCTGTGCGAGAGGAGGTAATTCACCTGTTAGTCGACTGTTAAGCGACGCTGACAGTTAAACAACAGCTACGATCATGACAGCGGTCACCCGACAGCTCTCGATTAAATAATTTTCACCACAAAACTCATTCCCCTGCTCACGTGGAATATAATGTCAGCGGACTTTCAATTCTTACCATAACTTTCGGTGCCGAATGCAGATGCCGACCTGTACCTACAGCACGGTAACACACAAGTTCCTCACCCGTTGTGATGGAAGGTCACAACCAAGCTCCTCCACGCAGAAGTGATTAGAGCCAGTTCTTGATTCCATCCTGTGTGACCGTTCCTGACGGTCTACCTATATTTTTAGTCATATTTGTGTTCGACCTTGAGAGTATCCAAGCATGTATATCCAAGGTTTACCAAGCTACCTACGATTAAAAATAGCTCTCAACCGAGGAGTATCAAGAAGCTTTGTCTCTTACCAAGACTTAGTGATCACCCCCCACAAAGCGCCGTATTTTTGACTCGAGGTGGAAGATATGCCCATATTTGCCACCTGGTTATTCATCCGCTGTTTAATCTCTGGATGTCTCCGAGAGGGTGCGGCACTTTTGCTGACGGCGAAAATTGCCACAATCCAACGAGAACTTCTTTTATTTGTACTAATTGCGTCGCGACTGTGTGCCTTGGGCGCTGTGGGGTCTGTGGATGACCCAGATGCTGGCGAGGTGGGCGGAGGCAAAGGACTACTTAGGAATGCCACGGAGTTCCGGCATTGCCAGATCGAGTATGTGACCCCGCGAGCATCGATCGACCCCGCCGGCGGGTAGAGTCGGCAGGAACCCGCACACCGCACACCGGACTTTTCTCTTCTCATCCATCACTACAAAGTGACGAGACACTGTACGCCTCTTCGGATTCCTACTGCCAAGTTCCGGTAGATCGTCCACTAAAATTGACACCCGATCAGAGAGTGAGCAATATATCGGTGAGCAATGACAAAACACCAATCCTCCTTAAGACTTCCTTACCCGGGTTTTCGGTATGCTGATAAAGAGCGTGTTTATTCTTGCCCAGAATAATCACAGACCAGCTTTCGTATGTTACCCCGCATCCCCTTACGTTCAATCCTTCTGGTCGGTTCGTGGTCCACACAACAGGCTAAACAACAACTCCAGCCTCATGTTCGTCGGATGGCGGGGTCGAGTCTGAACCGACCCGCCCCTCCACCATTACCACGCGAACTTCAGCGCGAGTTCGAAGACCTCCAGCGCGCCGCTCAAATGCCATTGTCGTCACCCACGCTGTCTCGTGGTGAGGCAGAGGCAGAGCTCGCATTGCATCCCGATGCGCGGAAGCCTCTGGTCCCGGAGTTCGAGGGTGACGTCAATCCGCGGACCGGCGAACAGGGAGGTCCGAAGAGGGAACCAGTCGGAAAATGGAGCGAAGATGGTGGTGATTGGAGCTTCAAAGGGCGAGTGTCAGACTTCTAGTAGGTGCGGCGATCACCGTTGGCTCGGGTCTTGTAGGGGCGAGCAGTTGGTTGGTTATCTACTGCGTTGTACCTGGGGGGTATTCTTATCCTAGAATCCAGGTGGAGAGCATTCTGGACTCCATACTACATCAGAATGGAGCCTTGATGGGGCAGATCTTGCCAAGCTCAAGGAACAGCTCTGCCACATGATAACTGCGACCAGACACCGTATTTGAAACCTTGAGGCTTTCGGGATCAGAACATGTACAATCAAGCAATCTGATATGTATTGTGCTACTACAAAAACATTATTAGAGACAGTAAGGACATTTTGGTGCCGCTCGAGAGCGGAAGCGCTGTGGAACCTGAGTTTCACCGTCTGATACCCCGTGCCTGCGGAACACCACGACCACGGCGAGCTGTAATATACCACGATTAGCAGCCGTAACCAAGAGCGGGCTGTGAGCTCATTCGTACCGTTGGCTGGGTACGAGAACGACATATCACCGTCAGCACCGAGAAAAGGTGAGGATGAATTGACCAAAACGTACCACGCATGATGGTTGCGCGACCACGTGCTGTACCAATACCTCGTCCCCGCATAGCGTTTGGTCCTACTCGTTTGAACCTGCCCCACATTAGTTACAAGTAAATAAGAAAGGACGAGGAACGTACATCGGGGCGTTCTGTAGCATGTCTGGTACAATGAAAAACCTGATCATACTTCCCCTGATATACACTTGATCTAGCTGAGACACACGCCCATCTCGTCCAGTCACGGTGATTTCTTTTAAAGAGATATTCAGGTTATCCTCGGCTACAAGGGCGAAGGCAAATCGCAATCGTTAAAGGATCAATTATATCAGCCACACATAACAATAGCGGTAAAGATCTCGAACCTTCGGCGAGTTTACCGCGGTAGAGCTGACCAGTCTTGAGCTCGACGGTGATAACATGTCCCAGCGATTCATGCAGAAGCTTTACGGGAACTCCAAGTCCTGCCGTAGTCATTGTTGCTGGTCGAAGGAGGAAGAGGGCAGAGTTTGTTGACACATATTTTGTTTGGGATCCAGTCTGCCCACTGCAGTCCTAATCGGGCACACGCGTCGGGAGCTACTTCTGCTGAGTCCAACTGCCCCAGCAACCCTTAGGCTTCAGAGACTTAGTATACCACGACTTCACAGTCCTTCTCTACTAGGATATCCAAGAAAGCTTGCAGATTCGCACTCTGGTGTGGCCTCCAGCACTGGTAGCACGGTGGCCGGAATCTTGCGAGACGAGAAGCACTTTTGTTGATCAGTTGTACGTAGGATATCTTTAAAATGACCCAGATTGCTAATTACTTGCAGGTGAGCTGCCGAATACCTGAATGCATAGGTCGCGGTCATCCTCGTTATCTTTGACCGGCCCACCAACCGGCCCCTTGAGTGGACCTTCTCCTACCGATTATCGCAGGCAGCGCCTTCTTCGGATAGGTACCAACGACACGACATCCACCATACCTACTATACCCACCACCCCTAGCCATGATGTAGCTCCGGAGACGCCCGACGAAGCGACCGCGTTACGGTCTGATTCCAACGGCGCTAACTATGGTACTTTACCTCCAATTCGCCGTCCAACGTTGACTCCCCGAACTTCGAGCTTTCGGTTCCGCCGCAATTTACCAGCTTTGCCTGATTTATCCCTCCCCAGGGGTATTGTGTCGGGTCCCGTTACGCCCACCACTATTTCACCAACGTCGTTTCGCAGCACTTTGCACCATCGTATATCCCAACGGCCTATATCTGCTTACGATGCTCCACTCGTCAACTCGAAATCTACTGCATCTGAAGCAGATATTCACGTCCGTACAAACGGTATCCGGGTGTGGTATTCTTCGTTTTCTTCCATCGACTGGCTCCACGATTCTATCAAGGATTCTGTACGCTTTTCTCGGTTGCGACGTGGAAAGTCAATACGCTCTCGAGTACGCCTCGCCTACGACAAAAGTCTTGGCTGGATTATTGTCACCATCGTGGGTTTTCTGACCGCTGTTGTCGCCTTCCTTGTCGTTCGCGGAGAGCAGTGGCTCTTTGACATAAAGGACGGCTACTGTGCGCCCGCCTGGTGGCATGCAAGGCAGTTTTGTTGCCCCGCGATTGCCGAGGCAAAGCCATTCGAAGAGGGTCTTTGTCCTGACTGGCGTACGTGGTCGCAAGTGCTTGGGTCTTGGACCCACCAAGGGCATGCTCCTGCGGGTGACGAGCATGATGGCCTGGAGTACACTGCGTACACAATCATAGCCGTAAGTCAGTCATCATTTAAGTTGGCAATGAAGATTGACGTTGAAGCACTAGATCTTACTCGCTACGACATCGTGCCTTCTCACCATTCATCTGACGGCTTCAACTTCATTCGTTACACGGAAGGAGTCCGGCGTGTTGGCTCCTGGATTTAGAGGAGACGGAAAGTACAGCCCTTCTTCTCATTCCGAGCCCAAACGTAAACTTTACTATGTACGTCTGCTGTTGACTGCGACCACAACGGTCAAATTGTGACGATTTCGAACAGGCTGCCGGCAGCGGCATCCCAGAAATCAAAACCATCCTCTCAGGTCTGTGATTTTCTGATTGCACTGCACTCCCAATTCCCACCGTCTCATTTCAATGCTAAAGGTTTTGTCATCCACGGATATCTTGGCGGTCGCACCCTTTTCACCAAAGCAGTTGGACTTGCACTTTCGGTTGGTTCGGGGCTCTCGCTAGGTAGTTGCATCACACGCTACTCATAATTTCGGCGCGATTTCTCATGACCGGTCGTTGTTAGGCAAAGAGGGCCCCTTTGTGCACATAGCAAGCTGCATTGGTAATATTGTAAGCCGCTATAACAGCAAGTATGAAAACAACGAAGGTTTGTATTTTTTGCCTGCATTTTTGCGGTTGTGCGCTAAATCTTCACTGCAGGCAAGAGGCGGGAGATCCTCAGTGCAGCATGCGCGGCTGGTGTCGCTGTTGCGTTCGGGGCGCCCATCGGCGGAACCTTGTTCAGCTTGGAAGAGGTGTCATACTTCTTTCCACCGAAGGTTTGACCTCTCCATAACAGCTGAACACTTCGTTGACGTATTGACTTTAGGTTATGTGGAGAAGGTAAGTTCAACGGGTGCGATTTAACAATTCTCTGAATGAGCATCAGTTTCTTTTGTGCAATGATAGCTGCTGTCACACTCAGGTTCCTCGATCCATTTGGTACAGGTAAATTAGTGTTGTTCCAGGTCACATATGACAAGGTAAGTGTATATCCTAAAGCTGTAAGTTGATTGGCTAAGACGATTGAGATGCTTCTAGGACTGGCATGCGTACGAGTTGATCTTCTTTCTGCTGCTTGGTGCACTGGGGGTGCGTTGCGGGCTTATGTTTTCTCTATGTCTCATCTGATAATGTGTTTTTGTAGGGCGTGTATGGTGCTTACTTCTCCAAGTTAAATTATCGGTGGAGTCGTGATGTGCGTAACGCAACCTGGCTGAAGACCCATCCCGTTGCCGAAGTGATTCTTGTACGTCATTCTCTAACTGTCGTCGTATTTTATGCTCACGTAGTTAGGTTACGCTTATTACTACTGTTTTTTGCTTCCTCAACCCCTTTACTCGCATGAGCGGCACCGAACTTGTGTACAATCTCTTCTCTGAGTGTCGCACGGGCAACACAGACAGTTACTCGGGCCTGTGCGTCCTGGATCCAGGAGACCTCAGTCGCACGTGGACTGTCATCCGCGCCATTCTCGTTGCCATGGTCATAAAGGGGGCTTTGACGATTGTAACGTTCGGGATCAAGCTTCCTGCGGGAATCTTCATCCCAACACTCGGAGTCGGCGCGTGTGCTGGGCGGATTGTTGGAATATGCGTGCAGTGGCTGCAGTGGCGTTATCCCGGGAGCGGTGTATTCGGTGTGTGCGGAGACGACATGGACTGCGTCATTCCTGGACTTTATGCAATGGTTGGGGCGGCCGCCGCGCTATCGGGTGTTACAGTAAGACTTGTGTACTCTCTCATGCAAAGGTTAAACCGACGATTGTTTTCCTGCAGCGAACGACTGTGTCTCTGGCTGTCATCATGTTTGAGCTTACGGATACGCTAACATATGCGGCTCCAGTCATGCTGTCGGTTCTCGTGGCTAAGACGGTCGCCGATGCGCTGGAACCCAAAGGCATCTACGACCTTGTTATAGAGTAGGTTGAGCGTAGCTCTTGCTCCCAGTTCCCTATGGTCTAATCTTTTGTTTTACGAAGGCTTTCTCAGCTCCCCTACCTTGACGCCAAGCACGAGTACCTTTGGGGCAACCTTTCCTTAGGCGAAGTAGTAAGTCAACATACTCTCAGCCCAACCCTGCCATAAACTTATCTGGCTCACAGATGGATCGCGACGCGATTGCCATACAGTTGGATCGTGTAAACACCGTGGAGAGCTTGAGGGATCAGCTGCAAGCGCTGTTGAACTCGGGTCACGATGATTGTGGCTTTCCCATCCTTAAACAGAACAGGGATGGAGATGGGAGGCGTATGGTCGGATATATCGGTGCGAGTGAGCTGGAGCACGCTTTGAGCAAGTCTTGTCATCTGCTGTCACCGCATCTTCTAATGCCGATTCGCTCCCACTTGTAGCCATTGTTGCGGACGAGGGGAGCGAGGAGGTCCGATTCCACAGGAACGACACACACGAAGACCGTGACATGGCTGCTTCGTACACTTCCCTCACGGACAGCATGGCAGCCCATGATCCATTTGATTTTAGTGTGTACATGGACAAGGTTAGTCCGAACTGACCAATTCCAAGCCTCAGAAACCGCGGATGATGAATCTTGACTTGAATTAGGCACCTCTCACAATTCAGTCAAACTCGCCATTGGAGCTCCTGCACCAGTTCTTTGCTAAGCTAGGTGCCAGGTATGTTGTGGTTACTGACACTGATGGCGACTGTAAGTGGCTTATTCCGCGTCCCAGTGCTCTAGAACTAATGCCAAATTTGTTTGTAGATGAGGGCGTCATCGATAAAAAGACTTGGTTGGCGTTCCTCAGTGAGCTAGAGGAGAAATCCTAAGCATGATGTGTTCTTCTCGGACGATCGGACACGTCGGTACGATCTCTCAGTATTTCTCTTACGTCCGCACCCAATATACATATATGTTTTCCGTGCCACCCCTAGTAGTAGTCGCCAATGACTATAGGCAGGCCTTGCAGTACGTCGGTGAGCAAGCGCTCCACAACCTTTCCGTCCATTCCGCTATTTCGGGGGGCGATGTGCGAATTGCAAACTTCAGCTGATGGCCTGTCTCTCTACGGAAGTTTGCGTATCACTCATAACCTTTTGATTGGCGTTGAAGGGGAATCTGCGTGAGCCACGATCGAAATACAGCCGCTACTCCAGCAATCCACTCACAGGGTCACAACAAAGTTAATTTAGACTTGCCCAGTTTGGGGCTGACGCAAAGTGTGATAGAGTCCGAAGTGGAAGTATCCCACAGACTCTCAATGAAATGCAACCGTTCCTTAGAGCCTGGAGGCTCGGTGGACTTGCGGGATACTACCAGGACCTTGCAAGCACCGTCCCGTTCGGTTATGTGCCATGTTACAGCTCGACGAGTCAAGGCTGCCTGTGTGTTTACTTTGGTTCTCTTATCCGTGAGTGACCTTGTTCAACTCGGTTGCTGCGACTGTGATTTCAATCGGAGCGTATAGACCCTAAGCTTTGGCATGCGAACCTAGAGGCTGGAGTGGGCCGAAGTGACAACGAACTTTGTCTAACTTAGCAATGGCGTCGGACCACAAATGAGCGTGTTTGCTGTTAATTTCACTTCTTTCCTCATCGAACATGTCCTCCGCGATATCGGCAACTACGGACTCGTCAAGTGAGTGTTTTCAGTGTTCTCGAGCATATTGACATCTCAATTTTGAACGGGTGCAATATTACATCAAGTCATAAACACTGTGCTGCAGGGCATTGCAATACTTTTGACTCTCTTCAGGTTGGTTCACCGTCTGTCGATAGGAAGATTCTGGTGGGACGATGCCTGGGCGGCAGTAGCATTACTGTGCGGCACCGCCTGCGTCGTTTCTAGCTGGATGTATATCAGGACATGTCCGTTACATCGTTTTGAACTTGACAACTTGATGCTGACCTCCCTCATAGTCGGTAAAACATCCATCGTCGCGTATTGGGTTTATGTCTCTACATTCAACTGTCTCGTATGGTGTGTCGTGTATTCTCCCTTCCTTTCTCGAGATCCAGGCTCAACCCCGCCTCTGACGTCTAAGGACGGTTCGCATGAGCATCTTGTATTCTGTAACACGGCTGATTCACCCTTCGAAATCACGCCGTATCTCCACCAGCGTCAGCATTATCTTTGCCCTACTTTGGAGTGGTCTTATGATCTGGAAGGCTTATATCTGTGGGCACGATCTTTATTGGTAATGCCATTCTTTCATGCCATCTAGCGAAGACTCAGCTCCACTGCTAAGGTATAACCTGGCCATTATTTCGTGTCCCTTTACCCATGCCTCAGACATCTACCAACTTGCCAGTGAGTCACGTAGACCTCGTTGAAATACTCGCCAGCCCCATCTGAACCGTGAACGCTGCAGCCGATGTCATCTCAGATGCAATACTCGTCATCCTACCCTTGCGTATGCTGTGGAACGTCAAGCTTCCTGTAAAGCGACAACGTCGAATGGTGCTCTCTATCTTCTCGTCTAGCATACTTGTGTCATTTGTATCTTTGTTTCGCGCCATCTGTCGACTTTTGAACAAGAGCCTCCTGGCTTTCATAACGGGAGAGATCGAGGTGCGTGCCTACTTGTCATTTTTCGAGGATCAGGTTCAGTCTAAGGAGCTCCTTTCCCCTAGGTCACAGTCTGTCTTTTCGTCTGCAGCCTCTTGGTGACTGCGACATATCTCGACCGATTTTTGAGAAACGACGAGGAAGCCCCAGGCTCGGACGCAACTAGCGCCTTTGACAGCCATGATCGCCGTAGAGCAACCACCCTGTACCTGACTACCGTTGACCTGGAACACTCTGGTGGGGACACCAGTTCATCCAAACGATCTCAAGGCTTGGACGACACACACACACACGACAAATCTTGGTCCTAGCGGACATTGGACTCATACTTACCTGAGCCTACCTTGAAGTACCAGATGAGCCATCTGATACCTGTGTAGAAAGTGAATTTGCTCCGTTCCCTCTCTCCTGTACACTTATGTAAGTCTGCCAAGAGTGTCGCTGAGAGAACTGGACCATGGATTCGAGGGGATAAAACATAGGCCTGGGTTGATTTTTGAAATATAGTTGTAATATGTTAAGTAGCATGGATGGGAGATTCGACGGGTTTAGAGGGTGAGACAGTCGCTTTACACGACGGCCTTCAGAATCACTAAGTACCTATTCAAATGGACCTTGAAGTCAACCGCTCAACAAGAATCGGTGCCACGTGTCATTCGCTTTTGTGGGAGGGACATCCCCAGGATTCGGAGTTTTGGGCCCTGTGGTGGCGGTGGTCATTGGGCGGGGCGCGATGGGGTATTGGTAAAGGGAAATCGGGAGCGCCGTTTCGGCTCGAGACAAGTGACACACCGCAACACTTGTTCTGGTCTTGTGGCAAGCACAGTAGTACTCGCAAGCGATTGCGGAAGCCCAGAACTACCGTGAGGTCCATGCAAGGTCCGTGACATGAATTGTCAAGCGTGTCATTGCTCGTATTTGTACCTGTTAGAATCGGAAGGCGTTGGCAAACAAATGCTCACTCCTCCTCTTGTGGCTGCTCATAATATAAGCGTACCGTGACTGAACTCTGCTTTGTTTGATGGCTTCACAAAGCGCTCGAAGACATGACAAGATCCCAGATCCTTTCGAACTGGAACGGCTAGCTGAAGAGCTTGTTGCCCGTGAACAAGCGGGGTCCACGCCAACGCCAGACATTCGAGCAATGTCCGGGCGAGACCCAAGTTCGAAGCATGACCTCCCCATACACGTTCCACTATCACATGACAACCCTTACTTAATTGCGGAGACTTTCAACGTGGAGGACTTTCTGGTTTCACGCTCTCACACGTCGTTGCCTGACCTGCGCACAGAGTTGAGGGACTACCTATCCGCATTGAAAGAGGAGCTGGTGCTTCTCATTAACGATGACTACGAGGCATTCATCAGCCTCAGCACGGATCTTAAAGGAGAGGGGGCCAGACTGGAGAGATTGAAGTATCCTCTTGGCGAGCTTCGAGCCCAGATATTAGTACGTGAGGACATTGCGAATTATTGTTCGGTCTTTTGAACATAACATGTCAGGAATCAAGGAAAGGATTGCAGGATATACAAGCGGCTATCCAAGACAAGCTAGAAGCGCGCTCCAAGCTGCGTGACGAAAAGGTCATCCCCGCTTCCGTTGCGCCCAGCTTTTGCTGATAGTACTTTAGGCCCTGCTCCATCTGTTGCTCAAGATATCTGAATCCGTTACAAGACTGGAGTCTTTACTTCTCATATCTCATCCCGCTCACGATGCTCCCACGCCTCTCGGTATGGCCGAACTCAAAGTACCTCCTCATCTGGTCAACGACTCACAACCCAACGATAGCAACCTGAAGTGAGAATTTATGACTCTCCTTGCGCTTGAAAGCTAATTAATATATCTAGAGCACGAGGGAATCGTGCGAAGCACCTTGCTCGAGTAGCCACTGAATACACTCAGCTACTGTACCATGTGTCGAAAGCTAGATCTGAGAAATGTGTGTTTGTGGATGAGATTCAATGGGTATGTGATGGTCTCTGATTGTGAACTGTTCTATTGACACAGTTCCCTGTCCTCATAGAGCGTCGACCGCATTCAAACCACACTCTCCTCTGACCTTGACCATCTGTTTGCTTCTACCCTTATCTCCCTCACAAACAACGTAGACGGCAAAATCTCCGAAATAGAACGGGCTAAAGCAACCGCAGATTTAACGGAATATCTAAGAATCTATGACACTTTAGGTCTTTGGAGGACAGCCGAGGAACTCTTGAAAAGAGACGTCATGCAAGGGTTTATCAGAAAAGTCAGGTCATTGTTTGATCTAACTAACTTGGTGACTTATGTTGTACCTTGCAGACCATTTTTCCTGAGGCATTAGCCGCTCCACGTTCTCCCATAATACCCCGAACGCCTCTACCGCCTACTCTAGGCGTGTCGCACACCAGCTCGCTTCCTCCCCGCACTCCATACACTCCATTCACCGCATTTGCGTCGAAGCAGAATCCATTCGACTCAGCTTACGGCCCTGCATCACAATCAGCACAGTTACTCGATGAATCTGGGGACCCACTAGCCAGTTTATACAATCAAGTGCTGCGTTTCGTAGAACGGGACTTTTGTCGCATAATGGAAATCACAGAGAAGGTGTCGTTGAAATCTGCATCGGGGTCGAAAGAAAAGGGGAACTTTGCTACCTTAATTGCCCCACCAAAGGACGATGGCCTGACACTCAGCAATGACGACGGATTCGAAATCATGGCAAATGTTGTCTGGGCGGAGATTGGCAGAGCGATCATGGACGAATTGGGAAACATTGTTTTTGCTGCGGGAAATCCAGACGAGTTTCGAAAAGTGTGTTCTCGTTTGTATGCACCATATTGCTATGTCTGAGCTGATCCACGTAGCATCATGCCACGACCCAAGCATTCATTCGCGCTCTCGAACTTTTAGCACCGTCCACCCAATCTATCCAGAGCATGCGTTCGCATCCAGTGTATTCTGCATTTAATCGGAGGTGGCAGCTACAAGTATATTTTCAATTGCGTTGGAAGGATATCATCACCCGACTGGAGGAGTCGTTAGCGGTAACAACTATAACACCAGCGGCCCACACTTCCATCACAGGTGATCCAGGATTATTGAAAGCCATCTCGTGGCTCAACTGTACATCTATAGGTCGTGGTCCCTTTGTGACCGCCCAGGCTGCCGACGTCTGGACCGCAATTTCTGCTTGCTGGAGCGCAGAAGTGTACATCCCAGATTTGGGCCACCGTTTCTGGAAGCTAACCCTTCAGGTGGGGTTTATAATCGCTTCAGCTCAATGCCGAATCTCAATCTCTCTTCGCTCAGCTTATTGGCAGATTCAAAGGATGGCTTGACAGCAGTCTTCCTGCCTCTGAATTACCGGTGAAGGCAGTCACGGCTTTGATGAACGAGAAGGTAGCCCCTTATGATCTATGTGCTAGTTAGTTGCCATTTTTCAAACAATTTTTATGGCAGGGTTCCACGCCATCATCGTTATCTCGTGCCGCTACGCCAGCTCCTCCCTCAGAGACTACCAACGCCGAAACTAGTGCCACGGATGAACCTTTGCTGAGGCAATTTTCTGCCGCCATCGTCGATATTAAGGCTATGGTTTCCCTGGTCTGGGCGTTGTGGCGAGAAGAGGTCAGCATGATGCTCCCTGAGACTACTGGTGGTACAGAAGAAGGTATATCTCTGGAAGGTGCGTGCCAGCTCAGTGGGTCATACCAAGCTTGCTTAAGGGGTGCGATGCAGAGATTCTATTACAACAGCTGAACATGCTGGAAAACCTCACCGCCCCTTTGTCAAATCAGCTCGTCCAAATATTGACTCGGCGTTGTTGCGATGCCCTCCTACCCGTGCGGTCAATACCGTCCCAATTCAGAGCAATGTCGAGCAAGCGAATACCCACAGAACCGAGCTATTTCGTATCAGCCATTCTTCGTCCCGTGAAGACGTTTTTTGGTGTTGGTGCTAATGGCCCCGGAGAAAATTTGAAAGACGACTTTATGAAACCAATTTCCACTGAAGTGATTGACAATGTCTGTCAAAGGTACGCAATCAGCTTTGAAGAAGACGTACAAATAACCACCCTTGCGCTAGATATATACATTACCTCACTGCTATGAAGAGGGCAGAGGGATCTTTAAGGCGTCTGGAGAAAGGCAGGAGGTCGGCACTCTCTTTGTTTGGAACCGGAAGTGCCGGTAAAGACGACGGACGCGACGAGGAACGTATTCGCACGCAAATGGTCCTGGATGTAGAAGCGTTCGCGAAGGAAGGCCAATCGTTGGGAGTTGATGTGCCATCCACCGATAGCTTCAAGTTACTCCATAAGATGGTGCACACAGAATTAATAGACGGTATGGTGATATCAGTTCCGCCACGTTACTTGTGCCACTGACGTTTTCTGCGACAGATCTGTGAGTGCCAAATAGGAAGATATGAATCCGTAAACTATGATACTGGCGATAGATATACAATATTGCAGTAATTAGGAGTCTTGCGGGAAACATCTACTGTGGTATATGGCTCCTGTCCGCGAGACTACGATCCGTTCACCCTCTGCCGTAGTTGCCAGATCCCTTGTTTTCTTCCCCGCTACAGCCTGACGACACGTTGAACAGACACTACGAGCGGGTGCCCAACCTCGCATCCTCTCGCCTGTAAACTTCTCCACTGTGTCGAACACATCTCGCTCGAGCAAGTGCTTCGATATGATCAACATATCTCCATCTGAGCGATAGGACTCCAGCATGCCGGTCAGTATTGTCCTAAATTCCGTGTATGGAGTGCCAGTAGTTATACTGGCGTGGATGCTGGGATCGACTAGGCGTTTAAATAGTCGAGGGAAGGAGACGGCCTGAGTTGAACTGATAGAGACAAGAGACGCAAATGTCTCTTGCACGAGGGTGCGCAGCGTGGCCTGAACACGCTCCTCCAAGGTCGCGGTCCCAGTCCCAGCTATATTTTCACCAGCTTGTACCTGCCCACCGCAGCAGGCCGAGACACTTTGCACTGAATGGATCTGGCTACTCAAGAGTTGAAACCAGATGTCTTCTAGGGGTACATCGCCAGGGGTAGACGCTCTGGAATGTTCAAGACAGATGTCGACTCCCTTCCGTCCTACTGCCTGAAGAGAATCGACTTGTTTGATGATGGCGTCCGCATTTGCTGGGGCCGACGAAGCTAGACTCCGAACGATGCTGAGAGTCAACTTCTCCTCAAAGGCCTCCACCTTCGAAAGAGCGTCGCGAGGTTTTCCTCTCCAGTTCAAGGTCCAAATCACAGCGTCATAAACTTGATTCTGCTCGCAGGTCTGCAATACTTCCGACCAATCCAGAAGATCCGCTGGTATGTGTTTGAGGACAGTGATAACGTCGGATGGGTGAAGGCGACATTGCAACGAAATGTAGAGATGACGGAGGGATTTCGTGACGTGCGACGAACTGGGCCGATCGTACGGAGAGATGTACTCGTCGTCCTCTGGGCGAGGTGGTCCGAGAAGGTAATTAAGATAGATGAAACGCTCGGAGTCTGCAGTCTCTGGTAGATTCCGCAACGCCTCTTCGTGCAGGTTCGGTGCGTGCTTATCGACCAATGATGCCACCAGTGTAACGTCGGTGCTGAGGAGGCGGCCAAGAGCCTCAGAAAACACGTCAAGCGTGTCAGTGGGAATAACACCCTTGTTGTCGCGTGCCGAGTTGATGAGAACGTCATCAAGATGGTTAAACAACTCCGAGGTCCGCATATCAGGATCGTGTAGATATGTAGACATGAGTGGTGCCCATTGTCGTTCGTGTCGATGCCAATTGCGCAGAATACGATAGAACCCCGCTTCTTCAAACAGACGAAGCACACGTCCACTTTCATGTGGGGTGTATACCGACAACAGGTACTCTGCCGCAAGTTGACGATCTTCCCGAGTGTCCGCTTCAGACTGGGTGGCGAGATCCACCAGTATCTTATGGAGTGCGCTGGGGGCAATCTGGATGAACTGAGGATACTTTGGGGCGTTCCTTGCGATGAAGATATTGATGAATGCAGTATCAGAGGGCGGCAAGTTCCCAGTTGACATTATGTCCAGTAGGATCTTGACAATCACTAGTCGGCTGACTTCTTGCGACGAGTCGTTGAGATATGAATCCTCGAAAGCGATGTCTAACGAGTGTAAAAATGACTCCGCATCAAAGCGAAGTAAGAGGCGAGCATATGGGTAGGTTGGTTCTGTACCACCGTCCTCGTCCGCAGTAAGTATCAACCTTCCTCCTTCTAGCGGCCACGTGTTGGACCGCCCTGAGAAGAGGAAAGAGTATGCATCCTTCTTCGCCTGAAAAGCGTCCTCGGGCTGCAACGGCTCTTCACTGGGGTAGGTAAGTCCAGACAGGACGTCCGCCAGATATGGGTAGATTTTGTAGGCGTTCACAACTACAGACTCCATGGCGGCAGCGTCAACGTCAGCCTCATCAGGGTGTAAATGCCGGGACTCCGTTTGGTGAATCCGAAATTGTTGGACTTTACGGACGAGTTTGAAAAGTTCGACAACGGGGGATATGTAATCTTTGAGGGCGCGGGTGTAAACATATATCAGAGCATCCCAGAGATGATGTGTTTGACAGAGACGGATCGTCTGATTGATGTCTAGACACGCTGGGTCAATATGCCATATGATCCTTTCTGCCAGGTCGGGGCGACCGTCATTTTCGTGTAGTGCAACAAGCCGTTGTGTGATCCGTGGTGGCACGGAGTGAATGTTGTTATCCAAAACGAAGGCTTCGAGTTGATTAAGGAAGATTCGAGAGATCCCAGCATCGTCATACTGCTGAAAAAGATCCTCAAATAGGAAGTCATGATCGTCCAAGGCGATGCAGGCTCTTGCGCACGTCGCAACCAAGCCTTCAAAGAGTGAAGTCCGGTCGACTCCACGGCCATCCGGCGTAGCATGTGTACCGTCAGTCATACGGTCTTCCGAGAAGGCATATCGAGCAGACGCGACCATTAAGTCGTGCATTTTTTCACCAATGACAGCTTTGCGCTCATGCAAGTCATCTGGGAGACCGTTGCGGTTTCCGGGTGCTTCTCCTGTGTAATATGACCGCGTAAGCTCGATAGCACTGAGGAAATCGCCGTCCTCGACGAAGGATAGGATCCTATCCGCCCATGTGAGCAACGTCCCAACTTTCAGCTCTTCCCGGCACTGTTGGTAGGCCGCGATAAGCATCGGAACAAGCGCCGACCAGTAAGACAACCACGTACAAGTAGGAATATCTTTCCCTTGTATGCCCGGACACTGTGCGCAATATCGTTTATCGATTCCGAGTACGGGATCGACCCATTACTTGTGTGATACAGGGAAGGGGATACGAGAGTGGTGGCATCAAACCGAACGCGCTCGACTAGCGTGGCGGTACGAACATCGTAGACGCTGAGATTCGCCGCCGTGAAAATGGCGACCTGCTATAACATCCAATTGTCGTCTCAGAGTTGGTATACCGAGTCACGAAAAAAGAACGTACACTGAGACTCATCCATTGGATAGCTAAAATCTCGTCTTCCATGAACCATCCGCCAGCCTCCTCGAATACTAGTGTGCCTACTTCAACCTCATTCACTTTTCCTGTACGAGAGCTGGCAACCGATTGCTTGATTTTGGTCTCCGATACTCGCAAAAGGCGAAGAGTACTTCCCCATGAATATATGAGGGTTGGATGTGCCGGAGCCAAGCGATCCACTCCATTCTTCTTCTTCTTTCCCACTTGCCCTTCAGGCTCTACTGGGACACTCGGGAACCAAGACAAAGTGCCGCGCCTGCGGTTCCTCGGTTTCGAGGAGCGTGGATCATCTTCTCGAGGCCGCCTCAGCCACGTCTTCGGAGTTGGCTTCAGTCCAACAATAACGAGTTTTGATGGGGTTAATAAAGCCACTAGATGATACCCGTCCGTTGAGTGAGGAGAGGTGCCCAAAGGAAGTGTTTGCATGGCCAACACAGTGTTGCGAATTCGCCGTCGGCGTCGAAACGGAAGGGTGCTAAGGTCATTTGTGGGGATCGAATTCGAAGGCGTTCCATCCGGAAGGGGGCGGCGAAGGCTGTCGTCTGGAGCATCCTCTTCGTGGTAGTTGCCCAGAATGCGAATTGTATCAGACGCCTCCACGAAGAGAACTTTGCCGAGGCTGTGGTAAAAGGACAGACCGTTCTCGTCGGCAGAGACAACAGCCGTATGTCGACCAGATACGAAAGCTATACCAGTAATGCGTGATCCCGACAAATGACCCTCCTGTCGTCCGGATGTTACAGCAGTAAGCGACGTCGGAGCAACGGTACGGGCGGCAACTTGAGGGTTTTTGAGATCGAACAATTGGATATATCCCGACGTATGTCCTGACGCGACGTAGGTATGATCATTAGACAACGCTACTGAGGACACGGGCCCCACTGTACTTGCTACCCGACCAGATTGAGTCCAGATAAAGCATTGTGGAAGAGTCCACTTACCTAACGCGTCATTTCCACAGATGCATTTCAAGGCCTGTTTGAAGTCAAAGACTAGGATCCTTCCCGTGTCGGTGCCGACGCAGACAAGCCCATTCGCGGCCAAGACCATGGGTGCACCCGCTAATGGTGATCCTAAGACTGTTGAGGCTTTCATAGGCCCTTGATTGTATATGTGAGAGCCGGCATTCCGCAACTGCATCCACCTAAACACCTCTCTCTCCGCCCGTGGTTGTCCGTTCGAATATCCTTGCCGAGTAGTTGGATTAACATTGGAAGGCGAGGACGTCCTTGAGATGTCAGAGAAATGGGACGGAAGTGGAGAAATTCCGTGCAGGCCTGGAGAATTGAACGTCCCTGCACTGCCGCCAGACGGAAGGCGCGAGGGCTGCGGCGTATAAGAACGAAGTCGAGATACGGTAGGGTGTAGGAATGGCTTTGGAAGTGGCGAAAGCATCCCGTTCGGTACAGGGGAAGCCATCCTGGAAGATGGGGCGGATATTGAAGGTAACGCAGGAGATATTGACGGGCTACCTTCTGACGGTTCTTCAACATGCTGCAAACGTTCTTTCAGCCGCAGTATGGAGGACACGAGGCAGCAGATACGACTTACTGGTGTTATTTTGTGAGTTATCTCGGCAAGGTCACTTGCATCTTCATGCAAGAGAGAACGCTCGACTTCCCGTTCTTCGGAATCGTCAGTTTCATCATCAGGCCCCAGCACATCTCGTAGCTGTTCCCGATATGTCCCAGAGACCGGTTTTGCGTCTACTCCTTCATAGACGAAAGCTTCTTCGCTTTCATCTTCCTCTCCTTCGCCGTCCTCGTTCTCATCATCAAAAAGTTCCTCCATTCGGGTTGAGTAGTCTCCTTCATGATACTCTTCTCCGTCGCCGTCGACATCGTCATCCTCGTGTTCTGACGGTGAACTTCCGCGCAGAAAGCTTGCGGAGTCAACGTCCTTTGAATGAGGCAAGTCTTTCAGCACACTGGAAGCGGACGCCATGACCAGGTCCGATGTCACAGGCTGAATGTTGCAAGCGTGGAAGGCCTTCCCGAATCCGTAGCGCCTCTGTTTATTTCGGAGGCTCTTGCCAAACAACGCCACGTGCCAAACTACTTCGAACCGGAAACAATCTCGTCATCCAAAATACTTCCCCCAACAAACAGAATCGCTGCAGGTCTGCAAGTCTCTCCTCCGATCCCAATGGACTTAGTTATCCATGTATCGACATATATTTTATTGTTGGTCCAATTTTCCTGGGCTTCCTACTTCCAGACTATCATGACTCAGGTTTGCGCCGAGTATGCTGCCCCATAAGACATGCCAAGCTATACTCCATGTGAGTACACTATACCGAACACTCCTGCGCAGCCTGCCTAGCAAAAGCGAACAAAGCGTCGCGTAGTGCGCAGCTCGAGATGAAGGCCTCCTCGGCGAAGTATGGATCTTCCTTAATTATTGGCGAGGGCCCCAGCTTGCTGTGTCACCGTTTCGATGAATTCTCGAAAACGATTGATGAATGGTTGTTGGTACCTGGGATTCACCCCAACCACATCGGTTCCCGGAGTCTTAAACTTGGTGAGATATCTTATAACGACTCAAATTTGTGTACATCTTGCACTCACTTGCTTGACACTGGTCTCCTGCCTCTTCTAGCGGTAACAGCACTCCTAGAAGCTTGATAACACGATTGAAAAATTTAGCAAACACATGGATGCTTAATCAGTCTGTCGGTTGTCTTATCGGAGGAAGTTGGAAATATACCATAGGCGTTGTGACCACTGAAGCACTGCTAACACGAAAGACAGCTGGTTTTGCACTCGTAATCGGATCGTAATACCTCGCCGCAAAGCCTCGACTTTGTCACCCTTGTCGGCCAGCACGCCCAAGAGGCGTATTGTATACAAGGGCTCCCTGAGGATCATACCATATTAAATCCCCAAGGCTGGTGATGCATCGATGTGATAGTCACCGAACCCTTGTCTCCCCTTTGTATTGAGGGAGTGCAGAAACCATGCTCTGGAAGTTATACGTACCTTCTTGTAGAGAGGACAGTTGATGCAGGCCAAGGTCAGCCGGCATAGATACCAGAGAGGTGAAAGTGACCAACAATACTTCGTTCAGTAGCTTCGAATCCAACCGAAGTACCATGACACCTTCTCCGGGACTTCGGGGTAAGACCTGACTCGTTCTCCAATTGGCATGGACGAGAAGCAAATGGCTGCCCCCGCATACCCCGAACCCGAGATCCCCGACGTCGGCTTATCTCGCTTCAGCCCCTTTCAGCCCTCCATCAATCTGGGGTCAGTTGGAAGAATCGGTCTACCAGCATACGTCAGAGTTGTGGTCATAACGGGTGCCAAGAGGCCAGTTGACAGAACTTTGGCTGCAAGGATCAAGCAACGCGATTCCGACGGTGGACCTCAGTGGACTGGAGCCGAGGCGAATACCAATAAAATCACAGATGACCCATCGTACTTGTATAAAACTTGCTACCCGAAGTCGACGCGTTGGCGTCACGTAACGATCACGTGCCTTTGATTTTTAGGTGTCGAATTATCAGGAAGAGCACGAGGTATAGGAAATGACTACGAAAACAGTACAGTGTACGATAATAGAGCCCATGCGAGAGAAAAGGGAGAGGGAGTGAGATGATAAAGATGCCATATCAGAAATACACAAGCAATAAAGAACAGTACCACAAAAAACCATTAGAGGATGCGCAGCTTGTCACGAAGCAGGTCTGCGTTCCCGCTCCCTCTTCATACTGGGGCCAAACCGCTCCTGGAAACCGATCAGCTCCTCCATAAGCTCCTCCATCATTTTCATCGTCGAAGATGGGGCCTTCTGATCGAAGGTGCCACCTCCTCCCTCTACCGATGTAGAGGGAATGTCCCGTGTCTGGGGTGCGTTGTCTTCTTGGTCAAGGACCATCGGAGACCCTCCACCGCTTCTCACCGCATCACGACCCTCACGGATGGAGATGTCGGCCGAATGAACCCCTTCCAGGTCCTTCAAGGCTTTCTCCAGAGCGTCTTTCCGACGTCCGCGGTCCATGGCACCCGCTTGTTCCCTCCCAACCCACTCCACAAGCGCCCGAACTCGCTTGTTCATATCCCCCACGCTCATACGTTTACTCGGCCATTTGACCTTGACACCTCTCTCCGTTGTTCTTTCCATGGATTCTCTTCCACCAGGTTTTATCCCGGAGCCGCGGACCTCGATGGGACGGGGAGTGTCCGTTGGCAACATCGGCTCCAGATGAGCTAAATAGTCTGGCAAATTCCATGACGTAAATAACGGTTGTTGGGAGACGGCATAGGCATGGGAATTGCGGTATGCGCGAGAATTCTCCGCCGAGGTGGCAGCCGTCGTTCCCCCACCTGAATTATTGCGCCTAGTACCATGGTCGTGGAGAATGCTACCAGAGGCGTGAGAGGATGGAGGTGGTCGCTTCGTAGCAGGCGCAACTTTGCCGCGGCTACTCTGAGCTGGTCGCTTACTAGCAGTATTACTCGGACCAGGGACTGATTTCCGTAAGTCACGTGAGCATCAATATTGATAAGGAACTGAACGAACCTTCGTCACCTTCAACAGCAAGCACAACAGGCTCTTGGGTAACTGTGGCAGTCTTCCGCGATCCTCCACCTCGTCTGTTGCGCGATGCACTGGGTTTTGCTGCCATACCTGGTGCTGAGCTCCGTTTCACGGCGCTCGCAGGAGGTTCCTCTGGAGGCGGCAGGGGTGGTGCCGGCGCTGCAGTATGATCGGACGCGCTGGAGGCAGATCTTGTGCGTTTCTTGGGTACACTGGAACATACAAAATGTCAAGTATGGCACCATGCCAATTTCGCGCGGACGCACCTGTCGTCCTCTGTGCGCTTGCGTTTCTTGCGACCATTTATCTCTGCATCTGCATCTTCTTGAGGAGGCTCAAGAGGCTCGGGGGCGACGACGGCTCCATTCGCCCCATTCGCGTCTTCATTCGTCGGCTCAGGGACAGTTGCAGCCTCTGCTGCTGTTGCCTCGATCAGTTCTTTTAGACTCTCGTCGAAGGCAGCATCGCGGCTGTTCATGGTGTTGCGTCGCTTGGGCGGTTTCAGAAGATGTGAAGGGGAGTGCGAGCGGGAGAGACGTGAAGCAGCTGCAGCAGAAGCGTGCTGCGAGTTGGTCGATGATTGGCGAGCTTTTTTCGATAGCCTCCTACAGAACAAGAGGCTCGATCAGTCACTTTCCGAAGAACAGATGAAACTACGCACTTGAAAAGATCTTGGTGCCGTTCTGGCTTGCATTTTTCGCAGTGATAGTCGTCCTGTAGTTGATCCTCGCGCAGGTATCCCATGCACAGGCCATGCTGCCAGACGTTGCATGTCTCGCACTGGACCATGAATTCTCCGCCAGCCGCATCTTCGTCTAACCGGAAAACGTTGTATGAACACGCTGTATCGAATGAAGGTGGCTCAGATAAGCAGACGTACCGTTGAGCCCACATATGCAGCGCGTTACGCCCTGCTCTGCGTCATCTTCTGGAGGCTCTGCTGGACCTCCTGCAACAGAACCACCCAGTTTGTTTGAAGCAGCTTCTATGACGAGGTCTGTCGCAGACTGGTTCTTGTCTTTCTCTTTTCCCTTGCGTTTCGCTCGGCCATTTGAGTTCCCATGGCTAGCGGCGGCGGCGCCATTGGGCTGAGCGTTCTTGTGAGGAACTGCATCATCGAGGTCCTCTTGTTTCATGCGCTTGGTGCGACCATTGCTACTGGATGTTGAAAGTGAAGGACGAGCGCCGTTCTCCTTGTTTCGAGGAGCCGATTCCGAGGCTGGCGAATCTGGAGACTTTGAGGTGCTGGCTGAGGCAGAAGGAGCTGAGCGTCTGCCTGAGCGACGGGTTTCCCTTGGCGAAAGTGGAGGGCCCATGGCAGCAGTTTGAGCCATAATTTGCTTGTAGAAAGCGATAAATGGAGGCTACGGTCGAAAGCAAGACTCAAGGTTATTAGTTG
Source organism: Leucogyrophana mollusca (assembly GCA_021014945.1). Lineage (NCBI taxonomy): Eukaryota > Fungi > Basidiomycota > Agaricomycetes > Boletales > Leucogyrophana > Leucogyrophana mollusca. The sequence continues at coordinate 79,301 of MU266378.1, read as the reverse complement.
ACAAGCCTTCCCTAGGCACTTGGATTTATTTAGGGCTGGCCACATAACCGCAATCCCAAATTATGGCCACATCCTTTTTGTTCTCCCTACGTCCATCTCTTCACGAAACCTTGTCTATTTCCACCTTTATGTTCTTGGAGAGAGCCTGCTGCATGATCTCGCTCATGGCCTTCATAATGTCTCCCATACGTCTATGCGGTGTTGCGGGATCTACGTCAAGGCTCGCTTGCAGCACAATCCATTCACGAACGGGTCTACGAAGGGCCATGTATTAGGCAAGCACATCCTCGTCGTTACTGACTGTGCTGTTTCTTGCATGGACGCCTATCATCAAGTACATCCGTGCGCGTGGCAAGCCTCACGCGTCTGAGTGGGACAGCTGGGTGGAACGCGTCGTTTGTCTTTCGATACGCTTTTGCTACTCGATATACGTCGAATCGATATCGCATTCGTGTCTCTATATCGTGCCCCGCAGCTTCATGGAATCACTGCGATTTCTAAAGTGCGGGCTTGTAAGGGGGCCCGAGACTCGTGACCGGTAATTGCCGAGTTTGTATGGGAGGCTAAGGTCCGAGTCACTTTCCTGCGATCAGTGAGCCATCAGACCCTGCTGAGTACTGATTCCTGGCTTCCTCTCTTTCTCTCTTGTCTGTCGGATGGCTCCTATAGCTGCAACTATAGAGTATTCTTCTCATGCACCAGATCCCATCGCCTATCCGCGTTTATCTGCTCACCATCTACTCTCTTGCAAAACACCGGATTATCTTCGCCTCATCCTCACATCAAAAGTCTATGAAATACTCAAGGAAACTCCTCTAGTATTTGCACCAAATCTCAGCGCAAAACTAGGAAACCAGATATGGTTGAAGCGGGAGGATCTTCAAGAGGTTTTCAGCTTCAAGATCCGTGGTGCCTACAACTTTATGGCAAGTCTAACGGAGGAAGAACGCTGGAAGGGCGTAGTAACTTGCAGCGCCGGTTAGTGTGCGTACCCTTTGCAAAACGGCATCGCGAGATCCTTTTCTTGCGCCCACTTTCCTGGCCCCATAATCAGCTTTCCTGGTTGATTAAATTGACTGAAATGACTTCCAGGCAACCATGCACAAGGTGTCGCGTTATCCGGTGCAAAACTGGGGATTCCGTGCACGATAGTCATGCCCAATGGCACCCCTTCCATCAAAGTTCGAAATGTACAGCGTCTCAACGCGAAAGTCGTGTTACACGGCACCGATTTTGACGAGGCCAAAGCAGAATGCGCTCGATTGGCAAAAGCACACGGACTCATATTCGTACCACCATACGACGATCCTCTCGTCATTGCCGGGCAAGGGACTGTTGGAATGGAGATCCTGAAACAACTACCCGATTCCGAGAATCTCGACGCGGTCTTCGGCGCTGTCGGCGGTGGCGGCTTGGTAGCTGGCATATGCGAATATGTGAAGCGAATAGCCAGCCCAAAAACCAAAGTCATTGGTGCCGAAACAATTGATGGGGATGCCATGGCTAAAAGCCTCGCGAAAGGTGAACGTGTCACGCTGGCCGACGTCGGCCCTTTCAGCGATGGGACAGCTGTCAAAATCGTGGGCGAGGAACCGTTCAGGATCTGTCAGCGCCTCCTCGATGATGTCGTGATCGTCGACAATGACGAGCTGTGCGCCGCGATCAAGGACATCTTCGAGGGTAACGGTCTAGTAACCTTGCCTGTTTTCGGCGCGCTGACCACTTATTCTAAATAGAGACCAGGTCAATCACTGAGCCTGCAGGAGCCCTTGCGCTTGCTGGTTTGAAGCGCTATATTATCAATAACAAGCTCATCGGTGCGCAACAGAAATTTGTGGCCGTTGTTAGCGGGGCCAACATGAACTTCGATCGTCTTCGTTTCGTCGCCGAACGTGCAGAATTGGGAGAGGGCCGAGAAGCCCTACTAAGCGTCGAAGTGCCAGAGAAGCCAGGCAGGTACTAACTCACCACCTTTCCAATTCCAAAGCCATCCCCCTGATTCTTATAATCAGCTTCTTTGCTTTACATTCCTTGATCTTTCCACGTGCCATAACGGAGTTCATATATCGCTATAACTCGTCAACAGTCGCTCACATATTCTTGTCTTTCAAATTGGAATCTTCGTCGCGTTCCAAAGAGGTGTCTGCGGTACTTGCCGCGCTCAAGGAAGAGGGCATGACCGGATACGACATTAGCGACGACGAAATGGCCAAAAGTCACGCGCGGTACATGGTGGGTGGGTGCAAGGTGGTTCCGGATGAACGGCTGTTTCGATTTGGTATGTCCCCATCAGTCATATCATATGGTCCGCCCGTGCTGAAGCGAGCCCTTGGCAGAGTTCCCCGAACGGCCTGGTGCTCTACGAAAGTTTCTATTGGGTCTCCACCAGGGCTGGAATATCTCTTTGTTTCATTATCGCAACCACGGTGCAGGTTCGTACACGTTGCTCGTTTCATGAACAAAGGGGGCAATGCTGACAAGAGATCCTAGATTTGGGCAAGGTACTGACTGGCATTCAAGTACCACCTAGCGAGGGGGATCAATTCTCCAAGTTCCTAGATAGTCTTGGCTATCACTACGTAGAAGAAACCGAGAACGAAGTGTACAAACGATACCTTAGAGGATGAATAGATGCAGATCGCTTGTGGACTGGCATGGCCCATGTGACATGATAAACCAGTGATAGTCGGCCCACAGACCGCGGGCGCGCTGGAATACTAGACAGGCTCGTCACAACCTACATAAATACCCTAGATTCCCTAGATTCGAAGCCATTAGAAGGCGTTCAGGTGATCAGAACTCATGCCTTGCTGGCATTACAGAAATAAGGGGGGGGTTATGTACGACTGCAACACCAGCGCCCACTATCATCGAAAACGAGGCCGCTTTGTGCCATAATCAGTTAGTTACTAGTGCGGGGCAGCATTTTTTCAGAAGATGGGGTCGAAATTGAAGCACAGCGCTCCAATCCAGAGTACAATGTAAAGCCCATCTGGGGAGAAGGTGGGCATCGGGCTCTCTAGTACGAACCGTCGAGCCGATGGCGTGCACGGCCACACTCTCCGTGACACGCTGACACTCTGCTGACACTGACAGCCAGATCAGATTCCGGCCACGTCCACGAAAGGAGACTCAAGGCCATGTGGGTAGAGGAAGCAAAAAGAATGTTTAAATTATAGATGTACAGGATACAATCCGCTTGTAAGGATAAGGATGGTAGGTATATTACGATGTGCATGGCGCATCTACTACGGATGGACCTAATGTCCTTCCAGTCTATGATACAACAAATCACCTCCTTGTGTCCCAGGTACAGAGAAACGTAAAAATGCGAGTCCATACCAGTGGCAGCAACTAGCAAGCGACAGCGGAATCAAAACAAAAAGCATCATTATCATAAATGCATTAAGAGTCGTTCAAAACCCCGCCTCTACTGAGAGCTTTCCGCTGAACTTCCCGGTCTCCCAGAACCACCGAAAAGGCCGTTTGAGAGTCGAGGAGTTGCTATTATATGGATCGAGAAGCGCGCGAGGTCGCATGTCACTCGCGGATGACTCGCTTTTGCGATGCAAGAAACGTCTGGGCGGCGATATCGATATGGGAAGAGACGGTGACTTGGAACGGACAGGGGACGTGGGTTGCAGCGCTGCCTGGATAGCATTCACAGCGAGCGCTGTCGTAAGGCCGCGGTTTCCGATGCTGATTCCCGATGATCCGTATTTATAGATCCACCCAATTTCCCATCCCCCATCCTCGCACTGTAGAGGAAGAAGGGTGCGAACGTCCACTTCGTTTTTTATGCCCAAGTTGACGCAGAGGAGTATGCGCATAGCCAGTGCTAGGGAGTCGCCCTCTGCGCCTATCCGTTCTATCGTGCGTTCCCTCAACAAGGGCTTGAGGAATGCATGAAGGTGTGCGTCGCTAGAGGTTTCCAGTAGACGGCCGATGAAATATAAGAAGCATTCGGGTGTCGCATAGTAGCGGGTCCCGTCGAGATATGCCCGATGGAGGAGAACCTCACGTACCCAGTGGAGAGTACGTGTCAGCTGGTGGCCACGCCCATGTGTGTAAAAGAGCGTGAGGGCGTTGACACACACAACCGGGTCAAATCTTGGTCGGCGGTGATCAAAGTATGTCTATGGTCAGAAATGGTCAGGATGAGACATTGTAAGGCACAGGTAGCAAAAGCGGGTACACACCTGGATAATTCCATCATCGTCAATATATTCGAGCATCTCATCCATCACAGAATTAGCAACAGCGCTGGAACAACTTGTTACTGTGAGGCCGAGTGATGTCGTATCAAGATCAAATGGGAACTCTTCCGTCGTCAATAGCGGCTTGCCTATTATCGTGCCTTAGCATTCTTGCTACGGATTACACAATACCAAATACACACACCCTGGAAGAAGTTCCATGTCCGGGGCGGTTCTGCAAGGGTAATAAGATTCCTAAAGGGGAGGCGTTTAGAAATCGACATCATGCACGCAAGATATCGGACGTACTTGTCGCGTGTGGCCTCCAGGATAAGGAGTTGGGCAAAATTCTCCCGAAGAACTATGCCATTGTCCGTAACAGACTCGAGCTTCTTCGCGTTGGAGCGAAGATAGCCCTGTCCTCTCTGAACAGGATCACCCAAAAGGTTCCGCAGCGCACGGATGACCTTCAGAGGGTCGTCGAACACGATGCCATGTAATCCCAGTGAACGGGCAGAGAGCACGTTCTCTAGCTTGTCATCCACGAAGATAGCCCGCCGAGGATCCACTCCCGTCTTCGATAGCACAAGCCTGTAGAACCCGAGGTTGGGCTTACGCTCGCCAGCGGCAGCAGAAGTGAAGACTTCGTCAAATATTGACCAGTCGGCGGGCTTGGTTCGAAGAACCTCATAGTCGGGCTGGGATATATTTGACATGGCAAAGACGCGCAATTTCCCATTTGAGCGTGCCTTCAGTTCGCGGATGACGGAGATGAGGTCTTCGTTGGACTGCAGTGAGTCGCGAGCTTGTTCGAAAGCGCGTGCTATTTCTGCGGGTTCGATAAAGAACTCCGCACCAACCCGAGTATAGCAATCATCTTGCGATATACGACCGCGCTCATAATCGAACCAGGTTGGGGAAGAGAGGATTTTACGCAGAGTTTTCGGAGAGATGGAGGTCTTAGTCGTTGCGGACCATGAAAACAGAACGTCCCCGATGTCGAAGATGAGAGTAGTGTAATCAGGTGTGAGACGCTCCATCTGTACAAGAATGTTTTACAGTATGAGAACAGAGGAAAGAAGAAGGGGACAGAGAGAACTTATGTTGTTGCGCCCATGCTGCTTTTCAACAAGAAAGCAATATGAGAGGGACCAGACTGGCAACTTGTTGCCGTGCCTTGCATTAGCAAAGCGGCCCAGCGTCATCGTTAAGCGGTGGCTTGTGCTCTTCGCATAGTAGGAACTCGAGGCGAACTATACCAATAACGTACGGCCCGATCGAGTTCGTCGCATTTTTGGCCAGATCCTTTCGCTCAAAAGAAAACAAGATGCGGCGGCAACCGGTCAAATCGATAACGCGCCCCGTTCGGCGCTTCAGCCCTTGACGATTAATTGAAGCCCAAACATCGCCTAGCCTTCATGCGAACATAGCGGTCGAAGGCGATGCGGGAACTTTGACCCCCACCAGGACGAACATACTAATTAGGCAGGTGTGACCCAGGCTCCTGATGGAAAAAAAATTCAAGAAGGCACTACATCAAATCCTCAAATCTTCGACTTCTTCTTGTGGGTCTATCACAAAATGGCATGAGAGTTGAAAGTAGCGATCAAAAGTAGCAGGTGCCTTCACTTATCACTCGACGTTATGTCCTGTCAGGCCTCAGGCCACATATTCGGACGCGGGGGTAAAACTGTCAGTCAGGATCGCCCAAGCTAGGGCAACTCCCGTAACTCGAGATGTCCTCTTGAGTATGAGATATTGCGCTGATGCCGTGGGCGCGTTCGCCATATCATAGGCTATATTGCGGGTGGCTGACGGCAGCGGTGTGCGTTCGGAGATTAATGTTCATATATGACCCACTCCCGGCATCTTGGCCCTGGAACCCCAACTGCAGAACAGGCGTGAAAATAGGCGTGAACTGAACACCTGCGGTAGCTTGCACATATCGGTCATTAGCCCAGCCGATGTGGCGCAAGGATAAAATACGGTTTGGTAAGACTTTGTAAGATTTCATGACATCCACTGCTGAACAACTTAACTGTGTAGGTTCGCGGCCGCGCAAACCATCGGACTGATGAGGCCCGGCTAACAAATACCACATGTGTAGTTGTGATGGGTTTTGTTGCTACGATGAGGTCGGGGAGACGCGAAACCAAGCGGAACAGCTTCACAAGGAGGACATCGGAAACAGACTAGCGAGCTCGAAATCTCAAGTATCGCTTTGCTGATCTGACAGCCTCGAATCTGGCCCACCTCCTTTCGTTCTCAGCGAAGGCCCCCATAGGTTCTGATCGTTACGTACCATTGGTTGACAAATTCAATTGACGAGAGCTGCGGGGGAGATACTCAGGGTTCAAGCAATGCGACTTCTGCGCAATGGAGAGTTTAGAAGATGGGGGTACGTATGGCGGACTAGTGCAAAGAATTCAGTAAACGCTCTGGAAAGACTGGAAAATTGCACCAGTTTGGGCTTGAGCCTTATCCTGAAGACGACAGGGTGAGGTCAAGGGGACCGGCGGAAGCGCTGCCATACTGGGTCTCGCCAATGGCGATCCTGAGAGCGACTGTTGGCACGGGCTAACAGCGTGACAGGACTGGGCTATGTGGCGTCGAGCTTCGGTGCGGGTAGATGGCATGGACTGGTGTACGGAAAGGCCAGCCATCAACGGCAATTGCTTCACGACCCTTCTGCAGCCTTCTGCTTGGTTCGGGTTTCGAACTGATCGACAGGTCCGTCTAAGTCCAAACAGCCCCGAAACACGGTCTCTCCCCATAGGCGTCAAATTGAGATAGGTAGGGTAGGTCCATCTTCTCAGGCGTATCACGGCGTCTCACCAAGCGTGTCCCGCGTGAGCTTGATGTCATGGCGAGTGTCCTGTCGAGTGCGATTAGCTAGGAATGTCCGATAGTCGGCGACAGGCATAAAAGAATTTCCGGAGCGGATTGGGCGTGAACCCCTTCTTTGCTCGCCCACCCCACGAAGATCATGTCAATGCAGCGCCCACAGACAGCCACACCACTAGCCGCAGCATTGTGGCACATCAGAAACATCATTATCTGGCAGCTGCGCAGAATGGGAACCGCCAGCGGGGGAGCTCGGCACCGAGGGCTAAGCGCTGGAATTTAATCGCACGCTCAACTGGTCAGCTGCAAACTCAGGAGCCGGTTTTGGTATGACAGGAGCAGTTTGCGTACATTCATGATGACATTGTCAAATGCGCCTACTCTAGAAGTCAAACGCTTCTCGAGTGCGACAAGGACCCATTGAAGGTAAGTTGATAGGGCTCCTATCAGATGTTGGTCCACTGATACTGAAAACGCCGGATGACAGGCAAGAACGATCACATCGGCTCAGCTAATCGCGACCTCCTGGTTAGGTGGTTTGGAACGGAAAAGGTCTATGATATACAGGCCAAATCATGCGGGAATGCGATAAGAATCAAATGGGGGCGACAGTAACGGGGCACAAAGCGAAGTGTCAGAGCCGGCCTAAACGATGGACGGGGTGCTGTGTTAGGCTGAGTACGTACACTTGATGACGGGAAGTACTTACTTCCATGCCTCTGCTGTCTGGCGAGTGCTCTGCGGCTCAGTGCTTGCGCTCTTCTACCTGCATTTTCCCATAAAAGTTGTCTACGACGACGTACGCTGTGAATGCAACTACGGCGATCCCAAAGCCCGGAAACATGCTCGAAAACATGGCGCGATTCGAAAAGACTGGGTGTTTGCGCCAGGCTTCTCTCTTTGCCCATGGGTCGCGAAATAGCGGTAAATTGGGCATGACGGGTCTGATAGGTTGAACACAGTCGGTAAACGGATATATTTACGCCACAAATGTCTTTCACTAACCTTTAGACGGACCACAAGAATTAAAGAACAGGCAGGGAATTATTGCTTTTGCGGCTGAGTCTGTGCGGGGCTGGGTGCGGAGGGGAATAACGTGGGATGTTTAGGGCAGGCCCATCAAGACTTGGTAGAATGAAGCGCTGGAAGTGACAGAGCGCGGGAGAGCCTCTTGCTTTTCGCTTTCCAACCTGAACCTTTGCTTGTTTGTTGTCTTGATTCGATATTTTGAGCTCGCTCTGACCATACTTGCGAATAACACGCTTTGCGCCATGTCTAGCGATGCATCCATGATCTCAGACGACGAAAGGCCACTGGGCGCGCCATCGTCTCCTGGCGGTGCTGGCAAACTGGCAGTCAATGGTAACGGCCATGCGAAGGTCGAAATGGACGATTCCGCTATGAGCGAGGACGATGAGATCCCTTTGGTTCGTTGTGCCAGCCTCCGCTTAACTTCTGGCCCTGACCTTCCCAAAGTCTCAGACAGCCACGCACTCTCGGTTGAAAGTCAATGGGACATCAAATTTTGATGCGTCTACCGAAGGCGACGACGACGACCCTCTCGCTTCTTCACCTGCAAAGCCATCGAAGTCCAGGTCTGCAACGCGTTCCAAGCCTGCCGCGCAGTCACGCAAGCCGGGTAGATCCACAAAGGTGGAAGAATACAGCGAGGACGACGATGAAGTCCCCCTCGCTTCTTCGCCCGCCAAGCAGTCCAAGTCGGCAGCTGTTCCAATGCCTGGTGCATCTAAGGCAACCAACGCCTCCGTCAAGATGGTGAACGGAAATGGGAAGGTGAAATCGGAAAGCGAAGATGAGAGCGCCGCTCCTCCTGCGAAGAGAAAACGCGCGTCCACGGGCAAGGCTAAAGCCCCTCCCAAGAAGAAGGTGAAGGTAGAGGACATGGATTCTGGTGAGGACACACCTGCTGTTGCGAAGAAGCCGAGGAAGGGTAAAGCCAAAGTTAAGGCTGAGAGTGATGCAGACGCATCTTCGGAGGATGAGAAGCCAAAGAAAGGCAAAGGCAGAAAGGTGGCGCCCAAGAAGGTCAAGGATGAAGAACAATCCCCTGAGAAACCCAAGAAGAAAGGGAAGACCAAGGAAGAGGCTGACGAAGAAGAGGTGTTCCGTTGGTGGGAGGCCCAGCAAGCCAACGGCGACGGTGAAGACAAGTGGCAGACTCTTGAGCATAGCGGCGTTATTTTCCCTCCACCTTATGAACCCTTGCCTTCGCATGTCAAAATGAAATACAAAGGTAGGCTTCTTTACCTCAGCCTTGATGTGCGTCTCACCATGCCAGTACAGGGAAACCTGTGGATCTTCCTCCGGAGTCGGAGGAGGTTGCTGGTTTCTACGCTGCTATGATCGAGACTGATCATGCGAAGGATGGTACTTTCAACAAGAATTTCTTTGACGACTGGATGAAGGTGTTGAAAGACTTTCCCCCAGTACGACTTTCCCTGCTCTATCCTGACTTTACGATACTTACTACAATGCAGCGGAATAAAATCAAGATCACGAGTTTCGAATCTTGTGACTTCCGACCCATGTTCGAATACTTCGAGGCGGAGAAAGCCAAGAAAAAGTCTCTCAGTACCGCCGAAAAGAAAGAGCTGAAGAAACAAAAGGACGCTATGGAAGAGAAATATGTGACGTGCCTTCTCGACGGTCGGAAAGAAAAGGTTGGCAACTTCAGAGTTGAACCTCCAGGCCTTTTCCGTGGACGTGGTGACCATCCCAAGAAGGGCGCACTGAAGGTAAGAGACGTCTGATTGTTGTTCAGTCGATCTGATGGATCCATAGTTCCGCGTACGACCCGAGGACATCACCATCAATATTGGGGACGGTGTACCAATACCCGTCCCAAATATGCCAGGCAAGTGGAAACAAGTCGTTCACGACAAGACTGTCACCTGGTTGGCCAACTGGGTTGAGAATGTGAATGGCAACTACAAATACGTGTTCTTAGCTGCAGGCAGTTCTTTGAAGGGTCAGAGCGACATGATCAAATTCGAGAAGGCGCGGGAACTCAAGGTAAGGTCGTTATCCCGCCGCCGCCACGGCCGATTAGCCTTACATCCTTTTAGAACCATGTCGATAAAATTCGGCAGGACTATAACGCTGACCTGAGAAGCAAGGTCATGGCCGACCGGCAGCGGGCAACGGCCATGTATTTCATCGATCGTCTAGCCCTTCGTGCGGGTAATGAGAAGGGAGAAGACGAGGCGGATACGGTCGGCTGTTGCTCACTTCGCTGCGAACATGTCACGCTGGAGGCTCCCAATTTCATAATCTTTGACTTTCTTGGGAAAGACTCGATCCGATACTATAATCGAGTCTCCGTGGAACCCCAGGTTTTCAAGAATATCCGGTACTTCAAGGATAATAAGGAGGACAGTGATAACCTGTTTGACCGGGTCAATGTAAACGCGGCACAGATTTTTACTCGTGCTATAGTGCGCTGATGACTCCCTCGCAGACGTCTCTCTTGAACAAGCACCTGGCGTCGTACATGAAAGGCCTGACGGCTAAGGTGTTCCGTACCTACAACGCGTCCATTACATTCCAACAACAGTTAGATGAGAATACCCCCGCGAATGCCTCGGTGCAAGAGAAGCTCAACGCGTACAACCAAGCTAACCGTATGGTTGCTATACTATGCAACCATCAACGGAGTGCCCCCAAGACGCACGAGCAGTCTATGGGGAAGATGCGCGACAGAGTATGTCTCTGCTTGCTTGACGAGATGTCGTGTCAATTATATCATTTTCCAGCTTCGCGCCTTCAAATACGACCGCATGAAATTGCGTCATGTTTTATTCGATGCGGACCCCAAGTACAAGAAGAAGAAGGCATATGTAGATGAGGAATCGGATCTGGACGACGAGTGGATTGAAGAACACGAGGAATCGCTGAAGAAGAAAGAGATAGAGAAGGCAGAGAAGAAGTTTGCCAAAGATAACGAGAAGCTTGTGGAGGAAGGTGGTAAAGTTTTGAAAGATTCTGTCCTGGAGGAGAGGATTGAGGCCATAGAGGCCGATTTCAAGAAGCTCGCCAAGGAGCGCGGCACGCAGAAAGCCACGCTGAAGAGGGAACGCCCCGTAGAGAAGCTGGAGGAAGCCATTGAAAAGCTCGACGAGAAGATCAAGACCTTCAAGCTCCAAATGGATGACCGAGAGGCCGGTAAGGAGGTTGCTCTTGGTACAAGGTCAGTCGTCCATTGATCGGCGAGGCTGGCTACTAACGCGTTCGTTAACCGATAGTAAAATCAATTACTTGGATCCGCGGTGAGCGTTCTTGTACATCTCGTGCGATCGCCACCTCTGACGAAGATTTATAGTATTACTGCTGCCTGGTGCAAGATCCACGATGTGCCTATCGAAAAGATATTCTCGAAGACACTCCTCGTCAAATGTATGTCCGTCTCTTTCGCGAGCATTACAAAGTTAACGGATTGTCTGCAGTTCCCTGGGCTATGGAAGTGGGAGGCGAATGGAAATTCTGACCATAACCCTCGCGGGTCCGCAGCATCACGGCTCTTGCAGGGCTGGCAATGGACAATATTGTTATTTGCAACATTCCGAGCACATTCAGGACAATTTCATTTGCATGGGTCATGTTAATGTGGTCGCTCGGGGCACTCGAGCAGTGCCTACTGCGATGCAGGGACCTTCTAGAGTCCACATGGCTAATTCTCGTCGCACAGGCCTGCGCGACATTTTAACGTTCTTGTTGTGGATGGTGGTGATGTTTATATTGTGTGGGTAGATAACGTTTATTTACAACCTTGAAGAATCGACATAGACTTGCAGTGTTTACGCCAGTTGGTCCCATCTCACGTGGGGACCTGGCTTCGACGTGTCTGCTCTTCTTTTGTGACCTCACTTTGCCGAACAACCACAAATTTCGTTGAACTGTGCACTGTTCTTCTCAAACCTCAACAATGAACAGGTCCTCTGGCGCAAACGCAAACGCATCGTTTGTATCCAAATCTGCGTTCGAATTCTTGGCTGTCGATGATGGCGAAGAAAGCGAAGAGGACCAAATCGAGGACAGCGCGCAGTCTCAACCCGAGAGGTCAGTCTGGCACGTTTTTTTGCCCACGTAGGCGGATGCTTTAACTTGGACCTTTTCCAGCAGTAATGCGGAGAATGTGAAACTATCAAAGTCGCAGCTCAAGAAGGCCGCAAAGCATGCTCGCACTCAGAGGCGAAAACAACTCAAAGCCTCCAAGGCAGGAGGGACAACAGATAGCTCGCCTCGAGACACGCCCGTACCCGACGAGTCTCTTCAGCATACCCCATTGTCCGCTGCAGAAACCCCTGCGTCGTCGGTGGAGGTAGAACACGCCCCACCACCGCCACCAGCCATCACAGTCGCCGAACCCGATCCAGTCGATATTTCAGACCCTCCAGACGTGTCAGCTGATGTAACTCCTACTACAGCGACTGAAGGTACTCTTCTATACGCTGCTGTATCTTCTTCATTCCATGCTCACCTCAGGCGCCGGTAGTTCCCTCAAGTTTTGAACGCGCCTCCGAGGTGTCGGAAGAGAAGAGAAGAGAGCAGCCTCGCAGCATCGATGTCGAGCAGGCCATAAAACCCACGACTACCCAGGATGCAGAGCGAACGAAGAAAAGACAAAACCTACTGACAAGAACACTCTGGACTTTCATCATGATTGGTGGCTTCATTGGTATTTATGCCCCACTCTAACGAATCCTGCAGAAGTACTCACACGACCTCCCCTGTAGGACTTCTACTCATGGGACACGTGTACATGATCATTCTTGTGATGTTATGTCAAACCCTGGTGTACCGCGAAGTGACTGCACTCTTCTCACTCAAGGGTGCTGCACCAGAATCTTCTGATGTCGAGACTAAAGGGAAGAAAGATCCTTGGAGCAAAACCCTCAACTGGTACTTCTTCGCGGTAACAAACTATTTCCTCTATGGCGAGAGCATCATCTACTATTTCAAGGCAAGGATTGCCCACATATAAGTGATGCTATACTTACGCGTCCTGTAGCACGTTGTTTTTGCAGATGGTCAACTCCTCCCGTTTGCTACAAATCATCGCATCATCAGTTTCACGTTGTATACGATCGGGTTCATGGGATTCGTGATGTCGCTCAAGAGGGGTTACCTGAAACAGCAATTTGGTCTCTTCTGTTGGGTACACATGAGCCTCCTCTTGATCGTGGTATCCAGGTAAGACAGCGAGTTTTCGCCACCGGTAACTGCTAACGTGTTCTTCAGCCACTTCATTGTGAACAACATACTGGAAGGTCTGATTTGGTTCTGGGTCCCTGCCTCGCTGGTAATCTGCAACGATGTTTTCGCATACGTTTGGGGTATCACGCTTGGCCGCACCCCTTTGATCAAACTTTCACCCAAGAAAACTGTCGAAGGTTTTATTGGTGCTTTCTGGAGCACTCTCATCTTCAGTGTTGCCTGGGGCACGTACTTCATGCGTTTCAACTACATGATATGTCCGGTGCACGATCTTGGTGTCAGCGCTTGGAGCAAAGTCGCGTGCACTCCCAACCCCGTCTTCGTCTGGCATGAATGGGTCATTTGGGCCCCGCTGAGAGTATTCCTCTCACAGCTTGTACGTTTCTTTACTATGCTCATTGGGTCAGCTAACTTGCAGATCATGTAGCTTGGTCGACCGGTAACCGTTATACCCTACGTTCCATACCAATTCCATCTACTCGTCTTCGCAATCTTCGCATCGCTTGTGGCACCTTTTGGCGGATTCTTCGCATCTGGGTTCAAACGTGCATTCAACATCAAGGATTTCGGCCATAGCATTCCCGGACACGGGGGTATGACTGACCGCATGGACTGCCAGTGCGTCAAGGTTCTCTCTTGCCTCATTATGTAGTCATTAACCAACCATTGATCCCAGATTCCTCATGGGTGTCTTCACATACGTCTATTACAGCAGCCTCATCAGGGAGCACCACGTCACAGTCGGATCCATACTGCAGATGATTGTTAGCGGGCTGACTCTAGAAGAGCAGCTCGAGCTGATGAAGGATTTGAGGAGATATATGCAGGGGAGGGGGATCACGACAGTATGATATTGATAGTTTCCAATCACGGCCCTTATTATGCCTTACACGAACCACTATTATTTCATAGCTTCCAGTATCATAATTCGAACGCTGCGGATGGTTGGATCATTATTTACCCAGGAAAACGTGGACATATTGTCAGATACTCGAGTGACGGTGAAGGCCACAGACTCTCGAATAACCTACCGTGGCCGTTGGCATCGATCTCCCGCTGACACACAGACAGCCTCTTGGTGTAGCTCGAGCTTCTCTGTCCTATTTTCTGGCTCCTTCCTGCGCATCTTATGCGGTGAAAACACACATCGGAAGGATCCTTGGAATGGTGGCACTCTTATGCTTGCATGGACCGCAATGGACGCCGAGACCAATGAGCTTCTGGATAAAAGGAGTCAAGATCCCGGGCCAGCAGGAGATTTCGTCATCATCGACGCGCATGCCACGCCGCACCTCGTTCGACGGCTATGCCGGATCACGGTCACGCTCGTTGACTGGGCGTCTGTCCTTGAGATTGCAACTATCGTCATAGACTCTGTGAGCCTTCTGTGTGATACTGTGGTTGCGCACGGTCACTGACACTTGGTCTGCGTGTTGGCCCAGGAATCCTCTCTAAAGGACGCAGCTTCGTTCCCTGATGACTTGCGTGTTTGGCTTGCGCTACTCGTAGGGGACTCGATATCCTGTGGATATGCCCTCTCCACAGAAGACGGCGGCCAGCCAATTCCTCATGGCTACCTTGACGCGTTTCCATCTGTTGCGCAGAAGCTGTTGCGCTACCATGACCCGTCATTTAACATGCGGATACAGACCATAGCATATCCCGGGATAGCTCTAGTCAGTTCGATGAAGGAGGGAACTGACGAGGGCATGTCGGCGGGTATGGTAGATAAGTTTTTCCATGTGCGAATGACGATCTCCACTTATATTTCCATACTCATTGGCTTGAACAGATTACGCCTTGGGATGAATCTTTATGCCCCACGCTGACAGAAGAAAGTCCGTCCGTACTGATCATAGCCCTCGGTGAGCATTGTGTTGCCGGAAAACTTCATTCGTATACCAACGTTCAATTTCTTTCGGCTCGCAGGAACGAATGATGAAGCGCTCGGTGTCACCACTGACCGTTTTTCCGCCGTACTGCGCGATTTCATGCGCCGACTCATCCGGATTTTTGAGGCTTCCCTCGTCCATATCGTCGTTCTCGTAAGCTTCCAAACTACGTCTCTCGTTCTCCCTCGGATTACAGCATGCCTTTCTGGTAGGAACCATTCCCAGATTTTACTGACCATGCCGCGGATGGCAGCCCACCACCATCACCCCTATTTACCGAGTGCATCGCCATGACTCTGGACGAGATGCGGCGCAGCCATCAAGCGATCCTGTTTCACGCGTTTCGTATTACTTCTGGGATAGAAGGCAAGCACACCATGGATGGGTTACATCCCACGGTGGAAGGACACGAAGTTTATGGATTGAACTTTGCAAAGGAACTTTCTAGCATGCTTAGCGTCCCTCGAGCACTTGGTACTCGGAGCGGTTGAAGTTGGTGCCCGAGTCGTACCTCGGTTTGGTATGTAGGAAATATCGTAAAGCACTTGCTACTACGTGACCCACTGACGATGCCGCCCGCGCGTATTGGCGGCTAAGTTTGAATCGTACAACACCATATGCTCAGTTCAAATGAAGCCTGGTATATCCTACTCACGCGCCCAGATCCCGACATTGTGCTTTCTATGGAGATTACTGACCACAATATTGAATGGTCAACGAACACGTTGCGTCCCCCAAGAGGTACAACCCAGAAACTCCAAAAGTTGCGCCATCCTGCAGGAAGATCCCTCTGGGGTATCCAGGCTCGACCTTCCAGCATCGCATAATCAGACGTGGGCTCTGAGTAGTGTCGAGTCGTTGTGTGTCAGCTCCTTAAGAAGTTTTGGGGCTCTATTACGTAGCGAGGCACGAGCGTAGGAATAGAGTAGGGTCTTTGCGCGAACGGCAGAAGCGGCACAAGCCTCTTGACTTCGTACCGCATCTGTCGTTCGTCGTCGCTCTCCGTCGTGCTCTACTCCTCTCTTTTCCCCACCCTCCACTCCCTGCTCCATCAAACCCACCGTTTATGTCGCGCCTCACACCACCCGCTCCTGTGGTCCCGTCGCGTGTGACTCTTCGCCCCTCAGAGACCTGCGAGGCATCCCACCCGCCCATTCGCAGCTCACCTCTTCTCTTGGGCAGGTCATTCACTTTGGAACCGGAAAGCGCTTCGCGCTTTCGCGCCCAAACGTTTAAGACTTGTTCAGGCTTCGTAATCACTACTTTCAGTTGTATATATTCCATAGTCCATCTGAACAATTGATAAGTTTCTCATTCACAAGCATCTGAAGTGAACCGCAAAGAGTAAGGGCCCTAGGCGCCCGAGGAGTGGGAGGCGAAGTTCGGGCCCTATCGTATGAGGTATTATAAGATGTTTAGACCATGTGATTACGGGAGTCGGGTTATGTCTAGTCGAAGGTATGAAGTGTGCGGCTTGCGGGGGTATGGCTATCAATGCGGACCATGCAGTAAGTAAAAGACATGAAATGAAAGTCGACAGTTGAAGCTGATTACTGGTCATGTGCGTGTCCCAAGGGTAGCCCTCGGAACAACAAAACCACCACGTTTCTCCCTCTCGAGCACGGTCCCCTCAGCGTTATCCCACACATTACCATCCTGCCACTGGCGGAGAGGAATCCGTGGAGCCCTCTCAGCCACAATACGCCAGTCAGGAACCCTCGCCGGGTTCAACAGACTAGAAGTATCTGCATTGGTAACAACGGTCGTATTCCAGTCATCGATTTGCTGTAGGTGCTTCTCGTTCCCTGTGCCCGCAACCTGCAAAAGAAGCACCTTTAATCTTCCCATCCCCAAGACGGGATCAAGCAGTGCCCTAATGTGCTGTGCACCGCCGACCAAATCGTTCCTGTAGATGATGGCGAGATTTGTAAGGTTCTGGAGGTCGAGTAGGTGTGTTAGGCTCTCGGGCGTCGTTTCGGACGTGATTTGTATTCGAAGGTGCGTGACGGTGGGCGAGATGATGGACATGTCGAGCCCATCTCTGCAGGTAAGGCGGCCCAACAGGTGTTGTTCCGTAGGAGAGACGGCGAGTTTATAGTGGCTCGCGTAGTCAGAGTCTACAGCGCTTACGCCGCGCGCGCAGTGCACGTATGATGGCACGGAGAATCCACATGCGAGGCTTGTCACGCCTGCGCATCTCGAGAGGACTTCCTCGATGCTGTCTATAGGGCCCAATGCCATTATGCTCAAGTGCTTCACCCTCTCCTTGGCAAATTTATCTGGCTTCGCAGATAGGGTGGCGAGGAACGCGGTGAGTGATTTCGTGGAGGGGAGCGATACAGTGTGGTAGAGCACGGGTTCAACATGGGTATGAACCCATGTGGAGACGAGCGACAAAGCGCATGCTGTGGGACGGTGAGTCGCTGCGAGGGCGAAGACTGAGAGTATGAGTTCAGAGGGCAGAAAGGCAAACGGCGAACACATTGCGGATATGGAACGGATCGTATACTTCAAGAGTACTCAATGTACGACGAAGAAGGCGCTGGGGGTGCGCCCTTTATACAGAGCACCTTCCAGGTACAGATAGACGTGTTACATGTTCGTACCTTCGAATAGGGCTTGCTCCACCCTGTTTCGGGCTCGGGACAGATGAACATGCTATCGATGGGCGCTACATAAAGCGACAAAGGTACGTTAAAAGTAAGGAGGGGGGACGAAAAAGGACAAAGGGTAAAGGTAACAAACCTACAAGCTGTGCTTATTTTTGACGACCTGGCACCTTGCACGGATGGAGCAGATCAAAGTTAGATGATGGACCAAACCACGAAGCTGGAATTAGCTGGAATTGCCGTGTGAAAACGTCCAAAATGGGCGCTGACATCATGTTCAACTCCTCCCGCTTATCGGTGTCTCCACCGACTGGCACCAACCTTCCCGCTCCATGGCTACTATTGTCTATTTATTGATCAGAAGGCCTCCGTAGCTCCCGCTGACCCTAGGCCGAATGAGCCATATAGCGAGAGGAGCTCGAAGGCTGTGTGTGGAGCGTGAACAAAGATCATGATTTCTGGTGTTCCAACAGAAAAATCAAATTCTGTTTTTGGGTCACTTGCGTCTAACTTACGCGTCCAGCGGCGGTGAAATCTGCTCCCCCGGGTGAAGCGCTGTGGCGACAATGCTCACCATAAGGCGTATGTCAGGTCCTATCGTCACCCAGCTCCGCGCTGGACGAGGCGCCATCGCTCGGCCGTCACATCCCCGACGATGTCTAGAGGCGACCACGAACATCCCTCTCCCGACGGGCTCGCTCGCTACCGCTCAAACCCGACGTAATTATCCATCTCTTTATTCTCAAGATACTCTTCTCTATTCGCCGAGCGAAATCAGAGGGGGTGACACGTAGGCGATTATCTGTGTAGCGCCCTTCAACGCCTTCGAATGGGGTCCAAAACCCCTCGGCTATCCTCGGCATCACAGGTTTTCATCTCACGAGCTTGAGGTAAGCTATAAGGGAGTTCACCTCCTTATCATCGTGCTGACGCTCATCACCCTGCGTCATGTCACAAGGTCTCGATATCCCGTGTCCCAAGATTGTGGACATGTGGACTTGCCGTTGAGCCCACACCTCAAGTATCGAGTACGTACGTGTGTACACACCACTTATATTAAATTGACAACTGACCTATGGATGCCTCAGTCCGAACACCCGGTGACCAAAAGTGATCCTTAGCACGATACAGTGTGGACATGCTACCGACGGTTGGGCTGCATGGCAGGAGGCTAACCCTCTTCTGCCCGTGTTACAATGTCCCGCATTTGGTTGGCTGATGGGCCATGCGGCGCTTCATTTTGGTGGCTGTCGCCTTTTGCGGTCACATAACAAGTCGGGTCTTTCACTGACGAATCACTCTTGAGACCATTTCGCCATTGATTCGACGGCAGATATGGTAGTGTCCTGCGCGCTCTGGGTGCGCGCTGATGTAAGGGAGTCCAGATAGATCGATATGGAGTACACGAGCACCACAGCCCCTGAGTTGATTTGCTCGAAACTGGATGTGGCAGCAGCTGGACCCTTCTGGGATGTCGAGGGGAGTCTTAGGGTCTAGGGTCAATCACTACCACCGCCCTCTTTCCGGTTCGTTTGTTCCCGGCTGTTAGCAGCAATGAACATTGACAGGCACAAGTAGCGTGAGTCATGCACACAGCCTTGTCGAGTCGACTAGTTCTATTCACATTATGCCTCCAGACACCTTCAGTTCTGATAAATACTACGTGAATTGGGTCGTTCACGCAAGATGGTCTGTGACCAGCCCATTAATACCTGCCCCGCGATGCCCCTATTCTAAGCGGCGCCCCCAGTCCTTCACCTGCCCCCTCGACGAAGAAGCTCAAAATGAGGCATGCGGTCCGTTGAAGGTGAGACAATGGTTCGTAATCTTTGCAATGGTCATCACTGGTTTTATATCGAGGGTACAGTGATATCGTTCTCTTGTATATTCTAGGGTGCAAGGCTAATATATATGAAGTCCCGTACAAAAGGTAGGGTAAGGCCACCGTCCAGGATTTGGGTTATCTCCGTGTATATTTTGTGACTCTCAAGACCTAAGAACATGAATCGGTTATTTCAGGAATGCCTGTACCCGAACTGCATGTGTGCAATCGCGCTCAACAACAACAGGGACAAGGAAGGATAAAACACATTCCTCCGCCCTACGAATTGGCACAAACCACGCTCAGCCACGCAAATTCAGTAATAACGTCGTGGACCTACCGGGCACGGTACGCAGCCTCCTCTCAGGCGCATCGGCTCTGTGTTTTCTACCCTCTGCACAGGTCTTTTCCGCTGGTTCTGTGCGGATGAAAGAGACATTGTCGAGGATGTGGGCTGCGCTGAGACGATGGTGTCCTTCAGCGTGGTGCGCGCGGCAGGTGGGTACGCGATATTTGTGTCTTTGGTGGGATGCATGGTCGGGGAGAGTGAGAAAGCACAACAGCACAACCGCAGCATATTGCCTGCTCACTCCAATTTATGACGTCGATGTAACCCTAACCTTGATTAATTCACTACAGTTTCGGGGTCGAATGCCGATAGCGCCGTGTCGGATATTGACACTGCAACGCCTCGAGCCATCGCCGCCACTTCAGATCGACTGGGACACTATCGAGGTCGTGCCATGTTGATCTCAAAGAAGGCCTGTGATGCATATACCTCAATGTACACCCACGACTCTAACCACGCACTGCAGGAATCTTAAGCTCACTATCTCCTATCGAAGCCTTGGTTGTACCCTTCACTTCTGTTGTTCTCCTCTTGTTCGAGACGTTCTCCTGAGCCCGGATCCGTCAGCGATCCACTCTGAAGTTTTGGTCACTCGTGGCGGTCTTAGGTCGAAGGTTGTTATTCCGACTCCGTCAACGATAAACAAAACTCAGGCTTTATTTTTCCATATTCAAAACATCAGTCGCGTAGTGAATTGGTGGCGATTTGTTACTACGCCCTGGAAGACGTACAAGGATATCTTCCAGAACAGATAACCGCAATTTACTTCCAGGAAGGCGATGCATCTACTTCCCGGTGGATTGAGAGGTATTCCCGGAGGACGGCGGGGTGTACTGGGAATAGCCTGTCCCACTATTATAATATGTCGAGCCGTTGGGGTTGCTGTAGTAGTAGCTCCCGTTGCTGGACAAGTTCTGGGTCAATTCATCATGTATGAAAAAGTAGCACACTTTGGCACATACGAGTTGGAGTAATGGTACCCCGTTCCAGCATCGCCGTAGTCGCGAGAACAATAGTGGTTTCCCTGCCCACCGAAATTCGGCAGTCAATGTTCTGCATCGCGACCAGGCCCACTTTATAGCCCGTGAACGGGGGTCGACGCACCTGACTGTTCGTACCAGAACCAGTGTAAGTGTACCCACCAGACGAGCTGCTGGTAGAGGAGCCGCCTTTACCGCCTTTGGTCATGATAGAGTGGAAGATGGCTTTGACTGGAGAGCTTGGGTGTGATGTGGGATGCTAAGGAGCAGGTGAGGAGGTAGTGGGACGAGCAACCCCCTTTATACTCAGGTCAATTGTTTGTCCCCTGTTTGTGACATTAGGTCGCCTGACTCCGCGCATCCACCAAATGAATATAACTTTAAAATATTATTTGACGGGAACCGAGCATTGAACTTTGTCCCCCGTCTATGACGCGACGTAGCACGCGCTCTTGTGATTTACTCTGGTATCCACGCGTCTTTTTGACTCGCGATGTTTATTGTATGCCGATTCTTCATCGCTGAGGAAAATGGCTGTGGCATTTTGCCAGCGAAGTATCGCGACGCTCTTGGGAGGGTGTAGATATATACCATTTCAGGCGAGTACATACTGATAACGCAATGTGGCTGTGCTTTCGATCAACCACACAATCTTGGACATGCCCGATCATCGAATCAGCTGCCACCAAGCTATCATACACTCTTGGAAATGTTTGAAAACCAATTCGGCTCGTTCAACTTCAGCAGTTACATGGAGGTGTAACTTGAAATCGAAGCCCTGTATCCGCCGTGGGTGGAAAAATAAGCGACTCGTAACGGCGCAGTGAGGCGTGGAATTGGATCACCTTCGTACCCCGGTCGGTCTCTTCTTCGTCAGAGGAGGACCTCGGAGGGGTAGTGCGAGTGAAAAAGTCGCTGCCGAAAAATTCTGTTGACCCGTCTGGGTTTGAGTAGTAGCTAGAGCCGTCCCTGTATAATCATAGCGAATCAATTTGTGGATCTTGTGACAAACATAAAAAAAATAGGGGGAGCATACAGATTATGGTAGTGATATCCCCTTCTCGCATTTCCATAGTCATGGACACAATAGAAATTTTCCTAGCCGAGAGGAATCCTTCAGTGTCCCGCAGCCCACGAGAGAATTGAGTACTTGGCTATTAGTACCCTGATGAGTGATGGTACTGGGGTCTCATTTTTGCTGCGATTGTGACATAGTCCCGAGGATATCACTATGCTGGTAGAGCAAAGGAGGATGCTTGCCTTGATACTTGGACTCGGTTCGCAGCACAAAAGTCCTGTCATTTAGTCGCGTATGCGACAATGCAGCGGCGTAAATCGAATCAATGCGAGCTGTACATGCTACTTCGCTGAAGGAAATCCGAAAACGACGACGTTGAATATCATTAACTTCAGCGATGGAAATGAGAGTCCTGCGCAAATTTGGTAGCACCCTATTTGATAGGCGCCGGGAGATTCCTCTGTGCTTCTTCGAGTCACCATCCGATCAGCCTGAGTCCGTTTCCTCGAACTTCCGCCTAGTATGTCTTCTGTGCGAGCCCGACTATCCCTCAGCGAGTTTGTGTCCGATCTCGGGCTAACGGCTCTTTTGGGTCTTCGACGGGCAAACAATTAAATTCTGGAGCGAAACTGTTTAGGTACTAGGTATAGTGAGTTAATACAGTGGTACACAGTGTCAAGGACTGGCTAATAATATTAATGTAACGGAGTGAAACGGTGGAAACCAATGCTACACAAGAAAAGAAGGTCGGTAAAGCAGTACTGAGTAATAAAGCTGATATATAGATTAGGTGTGCAACTTAAAGTCAGGATGGGCCCGCGCATCCTGTGAGGCCCTTCGAACGAGTCGAGCTCGATAGCTGCACCGCGTTCTGTCGTCAACACCTGTCGGTAGCTCAAGGTTGAGCCATAGATCCCCAGGCGCTAGATTACGAGTACTGACCTCCGTTGCGATTACTTCGGAGAGACTTCTTGATGGACGTTGCTCTTCCAGAGGGCGCCTGACAATGTAGTCGCCTCGTCTAACCCATGCAATCCGCTACCAACGTTGTCGCCTGTCCGTAAGGTGTGATTAGTGGTGCTTTCGCCTTGAGAACAATACGAAACTGACCTCCAACTTGACCAGTGCTCAACGATTCGTGGACCTTGTTCTTCCAGAGGTTCCCGTGGGGGTGCGGTATATCTGAGGGAACTGCATCGTCTCGATTGTTAGGATCCTGGAAACGGGAATGCAAAATGGGACTCACGTGGTGGCCTAGTCGACAAGACAGCTCCCATCGCTGACGGGGCGAGGACGAGCAAGACGACAGAAACCCGGGAGATACAGGACACCATTATTCAATAGGGAGGGAGGGACAATAATACTAGTGAAGGTGAGTTTGCTTTATATTTGTATATCGATAGGACTGAGAATAGGTGTTAACAGTGGTACAGGTAGTGAATGGTATAGAGAAAAGTACCAATGTAGTGGGCCTGGCGCAGTATATATACGCAGTTCTTCCTGTGGTGGTAGTCGTGGAACAGCTCAAGTGCGGACCCGGCGACGTGATGCCATCTTTTAGGTTCCCTCGTCAGGCCCAGTATCGCAATAAAGCATTCTAGGATGTACCGGCGGCTCCCTGACTCGATGAATGGGAGTTAGGCTGTGGGTGGTTGCTATGTTGACTCGGTGGCCCCAACCGTCAATATCTCGGTGCTCCTCCCCGCACTCATACTGTGGTTCGGTCCCGCGGATTCATTGTGTTCTGTCTAGCTGAAAAGTTCCGTCGACAGGCGGACCAAGGGCTTTCTGGGCTGCATCAACCAGGAAGCTTGGTTAATTAAGGGCGAAGTAAGTTACGTCGAGGCATATTTGGGAACTCACAATACGAACATGTCACTATCGGCACATTGATTATGCTGATTTCGGGCGAAGGTTCATCGCAAATGTCAATGCAACGCTCAAGTGCGGCTACAGCGCCTGTACGATGAGCATTATGATCGAAACACGCCACTGGCGACGCGATTGGAAAATGAAAAGACCGTGTAACGGAGACGAACCGGTGTGTACGCCTTTCGAGCTCTGAATCGTAACTTGTGAAAACCCATGAAAAGATCTGATGCTCGGTCACGGTGCCGCGGGGGCAATGCCGTTTTCAATTTCCTTGCGCAGCTTTTTGGCTCGGATCAGTGCGCCCGAGTCGAGGGGCTGTTGTCACTATGGCATGGGTAGATCAGCGATGGCAGTGCGGCGCGGTCGTATTTGCCCACAATTTGCCCACAGAAGCACTGTCCCGACACATCACCTGTGGTCCTTCTGCAGTGCCCAGCCGATCTTGAGGTACAAAAGCGTCTGCACACCGCGGATGCGAACTGCCATACACTGGCCCAGGGACGTACGGGTTGCAATCGGAACGTGTCGGTAAGAATATAGCATGAGAGGGCAGCAATCCAATTTAAGCCACAATGACCACCCCACTGGAGACAAAAATACGCAGACCACTCACATCTACCGGCTCTAAACTACCAAGTGTCGATCGCAGCAACTTAGCACGGTGTTGGTGTTGGACTTGGTGCGACGCCATTCATCAACCCAAGGATTTAATCTGAGATGCTGAGCCTGGTATACCTCATCGTTCGGAACGAGTGGGTGTGGTACGTCAGATGGGAGCAAGTACTGAGAGCGCAAGTAATGACTCACATACGGCACCCCGCCAGAGGACACCGGCGACTGGACTAGTGGCCGCGTCACGGATAACCACAGATAATGATTCGGCCATTATGCACGGGTACTGGAAATGGCTACGACTTACCATGACAAGGGACTCGGATGTTTACCGGCGTACATGGTCCCGTCAGGTTGTGTGCACCATCCCGCCAGAGCCTTCCGGAAATAGGACCAGAATACAGAAGATGAATCCGCCCTATTACACAGAGACCTACAGAGAGAGAGAGAATTTCTTTATTTATATACCGCAACAAGCAACTAAAACTACTAAGACGCGGTGCCTAAAGTGGCCGTAAGTATGTACTGTATACTATTTGCTTCGAGAAATGTACGGATTATAGCTTGACTGACAGAGACCTACAGAGCTTAGTGGTAGATGTCAGGCCATATGTTCCTAGATGCAGTTCCCTCAGGTTAGCCTATCTCCCCAGGAAACATTGATATGAAGATGACATTGAAATCTGATGAGTTCGCGGACTTAGGTCGTCCATGACCGATCCATGCTCGCATTCATTGATGTCGACATTGAGTAAAGCTCCCCTGATGTGCTTCTACGGGATTTTGAACCGTAGGGATTCGTATCTTCGGGTTAAGTAGGACGGTTGTAAACATCAAAGTTGGTGTTTCCCCCACCATCGACGAGTTGTTGTCGTCTCGGACAGTGCCGGGACCCTCAGCTTCCAGCTCAGCCACCGCCACATCATATCACGTCCCATATCAGTTTGTCTGTCCATCCAGCTGCTACGATCACCGAGGCTGAGCACCTGATGCTTACGACGCCAATCTCGTCTTCTCTCTCCTCTGCGATCTCTCGGCGTCTAAAACACATTTGTCCCCCGAGTCTATGCTGAAGCGTTTCTCGCGGGCGTACGCGGACACGAGTCCTCGTTCAAACATCTTCCCGCGCGGTTCGAGAGCTCAGCAGACTTCCTTATCTACGTGGAGATGTTCTTGCGCCGCAATACGGGATACGTACTATTCGCCCTCGTAGACACAGCGCGCCCAGCCAGACCCTGTGCTAGGAAGGACACTAGCGGGCATCATCGCGCTAATAAACACGTTCCCAGAACTGCTCACCACCGACATAGGACCAGCGGTAATCTTGCCGGTGTTTCAGCGGACATACGTCCCACCTCGTACTATCGGGCGTGTATGCGATGGAGCTTCCCACTGCGTCGCCTCCTGGCCTCGGAACACGCCGCGCGGGATAGTCGGTTGGTCCCGATAATGAGACGTCATTAAAACTGGCAGAGCGCTTGGGGCTCAAATACGAGGGCTTGGTAAGGTGATGCTATACGATGCCTGTTGTTGATGAATACTCGGTGCTTGAGGAGGTTGGGAGGGACGGAACGATACGCAGTAGGGTGGAATGATTTGAGAAGGGGGTTGAAGAGAGATCATGCATCATGTAATTGCAAGGGTCTAAGATTCGGGATGGAAATAAAAATACATCCGAGTATCACACCATGCAGGACAGACCTAGCAACGATGGTTCGCAGAATTCATCACCCATCCGACGCTGATCAAGGTCAACTGCGAGAATTGTCTGCCAAAGTATCATCAGTCCGCGATTGGTTGTTGCTGGACGGGCCCGGTCGACGCCGAGCAGCAGCCTCCGCAATAGCCTGCTGGCGGGTAATCGTCGTCTGTATCACGAAAGCGGCAATCGTCTGCAACGAGTATGAGTCCCGAATGTGATTAAACGGGGCAGCCTGCACATCACCGACCAGCATAGCGGCCGCCATTATGGTCCTTTCTTTCCAGCGTTCGTCCCCAGACGTGTCGTCGAAATGAGGCCGTCCAGATTGTCTAGTCCCAGTGGCCCAACGTGCAGGATCCATCGTAGTGCTCGTCTGCGAGCCGAGCGTCTCCCCGGTCAGCGCGCTCTTGCCGCGAAGGACGTCGTAGGCTTTGGTTATAGCTTGAAAACGGGCCTGCGAGACCTCAGGAGGGTAATGTCGAGCTACGGGAGAGTCGGGGTGATATATTCGGACGAGTTCATAATCTGGTCGCAGCATTTTAGCTTGCGACGTTGGCGTGCGCTTGGGTGGACTTACTGACACCTTCTTTTCACGTCAGCTTTAGACGGATTTCTTGGGAGATGGAAAATGTGGTGCGGCAAAGGGAACGGTTGTGTGGGGTAAGGAAATGGGTTAGAGCTGCTGCTGCTGTCGCCATGCGACGAGTAAGGTCGAACATGCAAGTATTTTCTAGATTGGTTGCCCCTTCCGCAGGCCAAAGAAAGTGCCTTGAGCATGGGGAGGTTAAGGTATCCGACTCAGTTGTTGGGGCGGAGAACCACAGAATCACTAATTTATGGAGTCCGGCCCGGGTGGCTGCAGTCGTCGGCTCTCCAAACCTATCAGCAGTCTTACTGTCACAAAGTAAATAATCAACGGATGGTTGTTGTGAACCAGGATGGTACTATGAGCCACCATGACAGGAAAAAAGACTCAAAACGTTGGGATGACCTGGACAGCGTGCCATACTGCCACTTGTTCCCTGAATACGTCCATTGCGCGCACTGAGCATATATAGCTAATCTAGATAAACAACAAGAACTCCATCGTTCTGAGGATCAATCTCATTTCGGATCCCACGGCTAAACACGTCAAGTAAACCGGGAATCCCTCGTGTACCCCAGCTGAGCTACGCACCTGGACAAATACCCCTGCAAAGCGGGCTTGATTTTGGGTAGGCCATCTGGAGAATGTAACCCTTTCCCTGTAAAGTATTCGTTTCCTTTGCTCAAAAGAATACAATTTCTTCCGCACCAACGATGAAACGTATCTGTTTGCTCCCGCGTTTCCGAGCATCCTTTATGGCACTTAAGGAAAACTCCAAGGCATCGCTCACTGGAAGACCGTGTAAGTCTATTTGGTCAGGTTTCCGTTTCTGCTCAAATTAAATGTTAGGTTGCAATAGTGGCCTTGTCGCAAGATGCGCACAGCGTTGTTAGCTGAAAGACGGTTCAGTGATGGCAACAAAATGAAATGGAGATAGAAACGTGCCTTTAAAGATAATTTCACTGGATTCTTTGGATGGGCTCCAACTCTGAGAAACCCACTCGGAAGATAAAACCAGGATCTTAGCACAGACATTGAAAAGGACTTACCAAAGATTCCTTGCGGATGTCACGCACGTACCCGCTTTCGAGACCATATGAATTACTCCTCCCAGAACCTTTCCAGTTGAGGCCCACAAGCGATGCGCTCTCGGGATAAACATAGCGAATGTGGTTGCCTTCGTTGCGCTGGGGGTGTGATAACGCGGAAAAGCACCTGATGGCCGCCCGGACCAAAAAGAATGCAGCCCTCAATGAAAGCAGTTCTGTGATGAACAACACCGCCGTGTCAAGCATGGGCGACGCAACCGGTTCTGCCTCGTTCTGTGGATAAACACAGAATGCAAGGGCCGTAACAACCCCAAGTCCGAGCAGCCATCGAGGTATCATGCTTTCTTTGCCCAGTAAGCACACACTGGGCCGTGGAGGTTGAAAAAAGCAACAAGGGCGCCTATATGAACGTTATCTGAGCGCTTGATTCATGTGAATAGAGCCAAGAAAAAAGGTACAATGGTTTACGAGATCAACACACTTAGATGGCCTCCTCGTTGCCGCGTCGACGACACAAGGCAGTGTGCTTCGCGCAAAGGTCACTACAGGTTCGTGACTTATGCCGCAGGACCCAGACGCTGAGCACATGTGACGGGGTGGTATATAGGAGGTAATAGAGTCGCGAGCAAGCTGCAGGAGGTCCGATATGGTCACCCCAATATTGCTTGCATTCCTCGGACGCAATGATACTTACCTTTGAACGAGTATTGCTGGACAATAGTCAGAGCCAGTGTAGTAATATACGAGAGTGGGTGAACAGGCTACAAGCACCCTTCTCTTTAGATGTCAGGGCGAAAGCGTACGATCGTTAAGATGGACGATGAGCACGCCGGTGTTACAGGGATCGACTTCTACATCAAAGTGGGCACTAAAACAGTCGCAGTTAGCTAAAAACCTCGGGCCAGACAGATGAACATACTCTCGCATCAATTTTTCCAAGGCAGGTTTGATCTTTGGACCACCGCAGCAAGAGTGTAAACCTTTCCCTGGTGCAATAGTAGTAGAAGCGCTTGGTGTTTGCCCGTAGAGGTGTAGTCCATACCTACAATGAGCCGAAGTTGCGTTACTCCGCACTGCCGAGCCTCCGCAATAGCTTTATTGGCAAATCCAGTTGCTTCCTTGACAAAAAGGCCATGTAAGTCGACCTCGCCAGGTCTACAGCTCTGCTAATACTTCAGAGTACCGCATGTCGTCGCGGGTTTCTACACACCTTGTTGTTCTCTGCCCATTATCACGACATCATTTGGACGACCGATGTATGGAGAAAAGTTTATACACACCTCGGAAGACCAATTCACTGGCCTGGGCATTCAGCCGGTACATCTGCTTCATGTGCTCCTTTCCTAGCTGGGACAGTCCCTGTGCAAGATAAATTTCACCCCGAGCAGAGGCCTCGCGGCTCTGCTGTTCGCAGCGAAGCATCTGGGCTCTTTCTTCGATGGCCTCCTTGCGAAGGGCCAATGGAGACTCGCAGCCTTCCTCAGATTGTTCCCGGTCCTAAGTATGTATCAATTATGCTAGGCGGACTTGCCAGCCCGTATGGTGTAACGGGTTCACTCACTTGTACACTGGATTCAAGGACGACGGACAGGCGTCGCGTACGCTGTATCGTTCTTCAACACCAGTGTTGCATATGCGAATCATCATATCAAACACACCTTGTGGTCATCATTTGCATAAGTGATAGGAGAGGGCCCGACAGCCTCTACGTGTGCTAATTGATATCGTGGCTGAGTCGGTTCAACCCCTAGGGGATCGGCTGGGCGTTGTGCGTCGTCCAGCTCCTCCGAGTCCGTGTTCCATGGGTCATAAATCGCAGCTACGAACCCAATGGCAATCACGACTCCGGATAAAGCTAGCAGCCATAAGGGCGCTGCATCTGCTGAAGGTATCCCAACAACTCGCTCTTTGATCTGAGGAACCTCCACGAAAGGGATGGAGAGTATGGTAGCTGCCACGATACTTCGAAGAGCCATGGTACAACCATGCTCATGTTGGGTCTAACGCAAGCCACTGTGGCTGCTTATAGCAGGCACAGGCGGCGCTAAACTGTTTGATGTGAGATAACGACACGAGCGACCGAGGATTCTCATGGTTGAAAGCAAGTTGGAGGCGTGTATGAGTCACGTTGTGCATGTCTCTGGTGGCTGTGTTATGAACTCGTGCCTCTCATGTTGCTCCGAGTCTCCTTGAGGCGCTTGAGCGCCAGTTGGGTGTTGCACTTGGACCAGTCTCCATGTCTTTCACTAAATTGCTCTTCATCTTCACTTCTACCTACTCGTTCAGCTCCGCATTTGTGCGCCCGACCCCTCCTGATGTGTCAGAACGGGTGAAGGGACCATACTATGAACGTTTCGTACCATTTATGCTCCCGATGGCGCTACGCGTACGTCCACTACTTATCTTACAGCACTCACACTTACGTCCACGACCCTTGTGCCTCAACAGACCGTAGCTTGGATCCCATGCATAGCTGAAGGCGCCGCCGTCCTTTCAGCGAACTTCCCCTCACCCACATCCTCCAAAATCCTTTCCGCTATCCTCCGGAATGGACAGCTCCCTTCTTTCACACCTGACCGCTACGTCATCGTCGGTGCTGCGGTCACCATCCTTGGCAGCATCGCACGCCTCTGGGCCATGCGTACTCTCGGACGACACTTCACCGCCGAGCTCAGCATCAAGAAAGAGCATAAGCTCATCACGGATGGCCCGTATAGGTGGGTCCGACACCCAAGCTATACCGCGGCGGCACTCACATCGACGGGGATTACAATTCTGCACGCGAGTCCTGGGTCGCTCGTGCGTGCTTGCGGGTGGCTGGATTCGTGGGTTGGGAAGACATTAGTAGGGATATGGGTGGCTGGGTTTTTGTCCGGGGTTGCGATGGCATTTGCACGATCTAGGAGAGAAGACGCATTTTTGAGAGCACACTTCGGGGCAGAGTGGGATAGGTACGCAGAGAAGACGAGGTACAGGCTCATTCCTGGCTTGTTTTAGCTCTGAGGGGGCGGGCTATGAATTGTAACCGGGCCGGGGGGACAATGATCAACCTGTACCATCTGGCTCTGAACAATGCCGGTGAGCACCGTGGTTGGATATGGACTGTCTGCTTTGGTCTGCTCAGCGAGGACGGAGTTTGAGGTGGTAACTTCAAGTACTCGGTGCATATTCTCCCCACTGACACTGATCAGTATGCATTGTACCCGGATAGCGAGTTCCATTGCACCCGAGCCCACCCGCGCCGTGCGGCATTCCCACCGCAGGCAGACTTTAAGCAATCCGCAAGTTGATATCCCGAGTACCGAGTAGGAGAGCCAGTGAACAAGTGGGAGGGGACTTTGGCGGGGGTTGGTGCGGGTGGCTGGTGGCTCAGCACTCGGCGGTTCTACGGCCGTTGGTGGCTGCCAAACTCAACTTCATCGCCATGACCATTCGCTAGATGACGGTGAAACAGGGTGGAACGCGTTGGGCGCCAATAAAGAGTAGTAGGTGGAATGCATGAACACCACAAGGGGTAAATTTAGAGCAAACCTCGATGCTACATTGCAGCGTGGTAGGTGATAAATAGATTGACCCAGTCCTCCGGAACCAAGGTGCGTTCTACATTCATACTTCATTTGCAAATGACAGGTCACACTGACTATCCTGACCAGTGACGCAAATGGCAACGATATCCAGTTTGTACCCTCAGACCTCATCCGCGTGCCGGGTATGAGGGCTCCATTTACTGCTGAAACGCTGTCGCCGGTGTTTCCGGCACGATATACTATAAACCTGGTTCTTTTGTGAGAGCCGCTGTCCATCACCAGGAATTCATGTCTTCAACTAATCTATCGCTCCTGCTGGCGTCGACATTGTCGCTCATCATCTCATTAAAGCGCCCTAACCCTCCACCTGATGCGTCTGAGCGGGTGAAAGTGCCGCACTCCGATACCACATTCGTCTTGGGGGGCGTCCTCATCCTTCCGGTGAGTATTGTCTACCTGGAGTGTCTACTTTGTCGACACCAATACCTTCACTTAGATCCTTGCCTCGGTTGCGTGCATAGCTGCAGCTGCAGTAGTTCTGGCTCTTACTTTCCCTTCGTCAATCTCGTCCCAAATACTTCACTATCTTCTCCCAACTGGGAATATCTCGGATTTTGCACTCAGCCACTACCTCATCGCAAGCACCGTCTTTACCATCGTCGCGGGCTTCGGTCGCATCTGGTGCTACCGCACACTCGGCCGACACTTCACCTACGAACTGAGCCTTCAAAAAGGACATCGCCTAGTGACTGATGGCCCGTATGCTTTCGTTCGCCATCCCAGCTATACAGCTGTGATCTCCGCCGTTGTTGGACTTACTTTTGTTCATTTGTCACCTGGGTCCTTTGCCCGCTCTTGCGGATGGCTCGACACAGTTTTCGGGAGAACGCTGTTGGGGGTGTGGGTGATTCAGACCATTTTATCGAGCGTGGCTCTATTTGCTCGGACAAAGAGAGAGGATGTGATGCTGAAAGAGCACTTTGGAGAGGAGTGGGAGAACTATGCGAGGAGGGTGAGATATCGGGTGGTTCCCGGCGTGTATTAGGATGTTCCCCTCCATCCAATTCTGCGCGTGCGAAGTAGCCGAGTTTTTGATGCGTACTTGGCTACTAGCTTTCATCCGAGCTTTACGATGCACCGAGACGTCCGTTTATGTGACCTTGCAGAATGATAAATTTGAAATGCTATGGAATGTGTACAAGCTGTAATCATGAACGGGCCTGGTCAGCGAGTGGGAGGGATAAAACTATATCACTGTACCGACCTACTTTGCTTCTCCTTGAACACTCGAGCACCGATGGGCGACATCGACATGTAAATGTTGTACAAAGATCATACATAGTGATTAATATTTAACAGCGATTGTTCGGGTACCGTGATAATAAAACAATAACTATCAGTTATACAAACCAAGAAATGAATCACGGATCAATCTCAAAAAAAGGATATGCCCTCGAATTCCACGTTCGGTATTTCCGCACTTCGATCAGCCTCGAAGTGCCATGTTACCCCGTCAGATGAGCTTCCAGAACGCCATCGTTTCGAAGATCGATCTGTGTCCGGATAGAAAGCCTAGATGAGCCCAGTTAGCTGAGGATTCCAAGCTGGCTAATGTTGAGTACTGTAGTGACTCACTCGCTCAAGGCCTTTTCCAACGCGGGTTTAATCTTGGGAACACCATCCTCGGAGCGCCGACCTTTCCCTGGTAGACATCGCTTTATATTTCTTACATAGAGCATCTGATAATACAACTTTACCAACGATAAAACGGACTTTTGAGAGCCCGGATTTCCGAGCCTTTTCTACGGCTGTCAAGGATTTCGCGACAGCCTCGTTGACATACAGGCCGTGTAGGTCTATTTCGTTACCCTTCCGTTTCTGCAACACTGGGGTTATTCCTTCACGCAAAAGTGATTTTTTCGAAGGCTACGCACAGCGTTATTGGCTGCAAGAAATTTAGTACCTAAGGCGCCACCTTTCAGACAAGATAACAACGCACCTTGGAAAATCTGTTCGCAGGCTTCAGCGTCCAGTACTGTCATCCGTTGCTTGTGCTCCTTTCCTTGATCAGAAAAGCGTTTGGCCGCCGCGCGATCGCCGCGATTCCAAGCGTCTTGGCTCTCTCGGAAACACTGCGCTGCCCGATTTCCATGTTCTCTAGCTTGCTCGCGGAGGGTTAGGGAACGCTCATCTGCGAGATGGGATCGACTTGAATCCTAAAACTTGACGTGAGAAATAGGGGGAGGGGGATGTAATGAGCTAGGGAGATATACCTCGCGGTGGCCCTCTACGTCGGTTGGAGGCGAGTACTCCTTCGGCACACGTGGGTCTGATGCTACTCCAGGATGCACTGGACCACGACCGCGGGAGTCTGTCCCCCTTCCTTCCTGCTCGAGAGGCTGGCGATAATATGTTCTGCGTTCCCGAAACTGTTCATGATGTTCGTAGCTGTCGTCTTGCTTATCACTCGGCGTGTACGCGAGAACGATCAATGCTGCGGCACAAACACCGAGTAGCAACCATGGCACCATTGTTCGATGATGATAGTGGTTTCAAGCAAAGCCTATAAGGAGACGCCCAACAGAATGCTCACGAGTGCCAATGGAAGCCGCCTGTTACGACAAACTGCAGCATGGCTTACTGCAGGTCACCCCTTTTTGGTGTTGTGGGGCGCTAAAGCGAAGCTATCGTCAATTGCGGTCGGGGAAATAAGCGCCTATAGGCTGTGCAAACAAAACACGTACAATGGCATGATGGCGTCTGCCCTGTTGACAGATTATCAGCTGAACTGCCGAGTGTGTGTTAATATTGTATTGTTAGGTGTCACCAGCCTACACGACGTACAGAAGAACACCTGGGATGATCCTTCCGAGAATAACCTAAATTTGCTTAAAAAGGGGAAGAGTGGGCGCATAGCTCACAGCCGGCTCTTCTTATGCATCTTCGCCATGTGTACTTGATTCTGTATGGGGTGCAATTGGCAAACAGAGTGTCACTCGAGACCGCCCGGCACAAGAGCTGTGACCTAGCCGGGGACGCCCCAAGTCAACGTCCTACGGGCTGCTTTCTTGCTTGACCGTCGTACACTGGTTATCAGAGCGATCCTCCGATTCATAGGGTTCATGCGATTCCTAGGGACTTGGTCCAGGCTACCATGAACAAACAGAGAAACGAGTCGCACCTGCAGAGTCTCGTCGTCGTCGGTCGACAGGCGAGCCAACACAAGCGCGACGCCTCCAATTGCAAGTGCAGCTGCAGCTGCAACCATCATCCATCTGCGCGTTTTACTCTCTGCAGGAATTGTATCGCGTCGTTCAGGTGTCGAACTAGGGTTCTGCTCCTGCTATGTACGTGGAGAAGATCTCAATTACCCGACTGTACCACCAAAGCAGAAAGCATAGCAACTTACCTCGTGGGCCGGGGTGTGTTCCTCGTGCCAGCTGTGGTTGTCATTGATGTTGGGAGAGGAAGGCTGGTCCGCCCAAGGGTCCGCCTCTGCTAACACCTGCCAGTCCCCTTCTGTGAATCGAGAGCGAGTGTTGCCGCCAAAAAGTTCTCTCTCGCCTCTATCCAAGAACGACCCGACAGCCAATGCAGGTAACTCAAGCCAAGAGGACGCCATACTACAGAATGTTGTGATGGAAGCTCAGAGAAACTATGAAGCTCCGCGGCAGGCGTCAATCGACAAGACACGGCCACACTGATTACACGACTCCAACACGAAGTGCGTCTCAGATGTTAGGGGGAGAAGGGGACCCCAACTAAATAACCCCTTCAGTAGATCCACGTATCTAAATAACTTGGATATATAACAACCTGAAGTATAAAAAAGTTGACCACCCTCTACTTGGCCACGAGGGTATCGTGGGGCTTGCGAAGCACTCGCCACATTGGGCCTACCAATGAGTCCCTATTGCGAAAGGTCCTGATTTACTTAGCATCAAAAAGTCTGCCCATCCAGATGCACGACAAGGACGCCGGCGTTGTGGGGATCGAGTTCTGCAGGTACTTGGTGCCTATATCAGGTATTAGGTGTCAAGTACCAAGAACTTCGCATCGCAGGCAGACGTACTGTCGCATCAGCTCTTCCAAAGCTGGCTTGATCTTGGCTACATGACCGTCAGAATGCAGACCCTTTCCTGATCAGGGATGCCATTCAATTCTTCACATTCGACCCAGCTTAAACTTTGGACAAGTACGCACCTACGATGAGCCTGATTTTGGAGTCACCGCGCTGTCTAGCTTCTTTGATGGCCTTGTCGGAAAACGCGATGGCTTCCTTGACATACAGGCCGTGCAAATCGACCTCGCCAGGCTTACTGTCCTGCTCACAAGCCTCGTCAGCACATCATATCCTTGTGGAATGGGTGTATCATGCGCACAGTGTTATTCTCTTGCAGACGCTCGAGTCAGGGCAATCCAAAGGCTGGTATTGCAGAGAACATCACACCTCGGAAGATCCATTCGCTAGCTTCAGCATTTAGACGTTCCATCTCCCGCTCATGCTGCTTTCCTTGCAGTGACAGTTCCTTGGCGAGGGCACCGTCGTGCCGGGCGTAAGCTTCGTGGCTCTGCTGGAAACACTGCGCCATCTGGTCGCCTTCCTGATTAGCCTTCGCGCGTAGGGACATGTAGTGCTCATTATGCTGGTTGAACTGGTTCGCATCCTGGAAATTGTCATGACTTATGAGAGGGCGACGACTTATTTGAAGAGACGTACCTCGTAGCGTTCGCGGCTCGGTTGGGGGGATTGTTCGTGGTCCGGTGGTAGCACTTGCGTATCATGTTTTGCGGCGGGAGCCTGTTGCTCTTGGTGCTGCCGACGGCCGCTCAGCCAAGCCTAGTGGCACATATGATCATCTAGAGGATGGACTTACCTTGCGATGCTTGTGGTCCTGCTTCGGCGCACTAGGCAAGGGAGGGAACTGGTCTTGATCTGCTGGCTGTGGAGGCGCTTGCTGAGGTCTCTGCTGCGAAGGCCTTTGTACTGGAGCAGTGGTAGGTGGCTTCTGAGGATATTCCTCGACCTCATTCTGTGAGGCTGAGCCGCACAATGCCCTAGCGATCGCAAGCAAGAAATCAACAAAACCTCCCATGGTAGCACAACAGAACAAGATGAGCGAAGCGATTAGCGACTTGGCATGTTATTGTTGCAACTTTGGCACAGCGTGTAACACTCGCGACAAGTTTTAAAAAATAGAAAGAATAGTCGTCATTCATCGCCAACTCGGAGATATATACAGAACTCGTAATTTTACTTCCATCCAACACACCGAAACCGAGCACGTTGTCCCTCTCTGGCCACTAAATCTCCAACCCAACAAGAAGATACGCGGGATCAACCTGGAAGGGAGGCTTAGTAACCACATTTCCCCCAACGTACATGAGTGAATGAAGGAGTTCGCTTAGGGCACCGGATGTTTTGTCGAGAGCGATGACCAAGGCGGAGCACTGAAGCTGGTCGTCGGCCAGGTCGAGAAGTGCAACGATACTGCATATGCGTAATCAGCGCAACAATACCAGGAGCCACCAAGGGTACGAACCTTTCGCGCAAGCTGACCGCCTCAGCGTTCTTGCCGTCGACGTAAAGGGTCTTCGACTTGCCCGGCAATTCGACGACGACCCCGTCAAAAGCGACCCCCATGTTGGGAGCAGATACGGTAACGCTCTTGGCAAAGGGCAAAACACTCAATCCGTCACGGGGGAAAATGTTCAAAAGAAAATCCAAAGCATCCTTCGACTGCTCAATAGATATACCAGAAGAAGCATCGCTCCCTTCATCGTCGTCCGGCGTCAAGGGTGGAGTCGCGACGTCGTAAGGCGAATCAGACCTGCACGGAATGTCTCGTGGGCCGACAACAGTTCGGTATGGTGCGGTGGATGAGCGGATGAATGAGTGGGCGAGTTTCTCTGGAGGCGATGAAGAAAATTGCGAGTCTGGAGAGATGGAGATGATAGGCGCCAGACTGCCTGTCACACAGTCTGACGACCCTCTGTCGGGAGGGCATTTAGCGTTGGGGGTGTCAAAACCGCCACTTCACAAAGTTAACATCCAAGTCGCACATGGGGAGAGAACACCTACTCCGGGTCCGCCAGAGAACGTAGTAGAGTAATAGTACATGTCGTCGGTGCCCTGCATCTGGCACACGGCAAGTACACTAGGAGTGATGTCGGTGGTGAAGGCCCCATCTCCAACGGCTTGACGGCCGTTGCTGCGTGAGGATATCCATGTGGGCACTTGAAAGCAAATGTTGGAATGAAGGCTTACGCGGGGCAAAGACTAAATTTCTGTTTCATAAAATTGGACATATTTGAATTCGACATTCGCTGCCAACTTGACTGGGGTAGTGTTCGGGAGTGAATGGGATAGAGCAAGTATCTTTGTTCAAGATTATGAGCCCTAAGAACGAGTAAATCTGGGAAGTACTTACTACAAGCTAAAGCACGTTTCGGACTGACGAGTTTCGGAGGGAAGAGCGGGCGATGGTGTCGGAGCCAGCTGAGTCAATTTATCAGCAGGCAATGGCGCCACAATAGGGACCCCAGGGATCTCTGAGACCTTCGCCCTTGACCCAGGTGTCGCATGTTTTGTGCATGTCCTCGGACATTCTCCAGCCTCGATTCACTTGAAGAAGAGCATGCGGCGAGTGTTCTATCGCTGATTCTGTGATGTGACTGGGCCTGTGTAGCTACGGAAGAGTTGCAGGTTCTGAGGGGCATGGACAAGTGCCAGGGGTCCATCTTGGCTGTTTTAGGGCCGGCTGTGGCGCAGTGCTACCATCCAGAGATTCGAGAGTGTAGGGAAAGCTTATCGACAGCGAGCTCAACGCCGACAAACCTCAAGACGTGAGTGTCATTATTTCGTACTGGCGTCGATGTCAGCAGTGAAGCTATCCGTAACGCTTGGGGCCAATTCCGAACGCGGATTTCACGCTGACAAGATGGATGGCCTCTGGTGTCGCTGGATGTAACTGTTCACTGCTGGTATCGAGCTATCGTCTTGTCTCTTCATCCAAGCTACCTTTCCGCATCGGTTCTCACTCATTGCATTGTTCACAGTTACTTCCGGCTCATAAATCAAAATGGCTGACGCTGCACGAGGACGTGGTGGATTTGGACGCGGGCGTGGAGATCGTGGCAGAGGTCGTCGGGGCCCCCGCCGCGGAGGCCGCAAGGACGAAGAGAAGGAGTGGTGCGTGCCCTGAATGGACATGCGGGGCTATCCAGCTCACATAGCGTCCAGGGTTCCCGTCACCAAGCTCGGTCGTCTCGTGAAGGATGGCAAGATCAAATCCATGGAGGAAATCTACCTCTTCTCCCTTCCCGTCAAAGAATACCAGATCGTCGACTTCTTCCTCCCTAAACTCAAGGACGAAGTCATGAAAATCATGCCTGTTCAGAAGCAGACCCGCGCCGGTCAGCGCACTCGTTTCAAGGCTTTCGTTGCAATCGGTGACTTCGATGGTCATGTTGGCTTGGGTGTGAAGTGCGCGAAGGAAGTGGCCACCGCTATCCGTGGTGCTATCATCCTTGCCAAACTCTCTGTCATTCCCGTGCGGAGAGGTTACTGGGGTGCTGCTCTCGGTGACCCACACACCGTCCCATCGAAAGTCAGTGGAAAGGTTGGGTCAGTCATGTGCCGACTTATTCCTGCACCGCGGGGTACTGGCATCGTCGCTGCTCCTGCATCGAAACGATTGCTGCAGATGGCCGGTGTGGAGGATTGCTACACACAGTCGAAGGGTTCGACTGCCACGATGGGCAACTTCCTGAAAGCCACTTTCGCCGCCGTACGTCTCGTTGCAAGTTCCGTTCTCATGCCTCTGGCTGATATCATTTTTGAAGATCACCAAAACTTACTCCTTCCTGACACCGGATCTCTGGCGCGAGATTCCTGTATCAAAGGTGCCATACGACGAGCACAGTGCTCATTTGCAGCTGACCGCGAAGAAGGCGTACTAGATGTAGGGCTATCACGGTTTCATGCATGTATCTCTGAAGATATCCTAAGGCTATGCATTCTACGCTTCATGCCCTGCCTATTCCTCTTCACCCCTGAGATGTGAGTCGACACCCAAGCCTTTTCTCGGTGGGATAATCTCCCGTTGCCCCTATAGCCCGCTGCGCCTTGCAGTGCTTCCGTTGAGATGACCGTGCCATCGGAGGTCATTGGAAAATTTCCGCCGATCATTCGGTGACCGAATTTGGAATAGCACACCAGCGCCAACACCGCGGGCTTGTAACTTTTGAGGTGACCAACCGCACCGCACCAAGTCGGACAGCTGAACGATCCACGGGTCAGTCTTAAAGAATGAAAAAAAATCGCTGAGCGATTGTTTTCGGCTGGCGGTACTTCCCTCTCACCATCACCTTCATGAAGTGTTTTTGAGAGGCGCAGCGCACCTTGTCGCATCTGGAGTCTGTTGAGCATTCCAATTCTTTGCCCCAGTGCGTATTCCTTCCTGCTGGGTCCAATCAGGTTCGTTGAACCATAACGACTCGCGGGGCCGGTTGTACTTTCACCACGAGCCTTTCTGTTTTAATCTCGCCCCTCAACAACCGTTCATGCCAAGGCTGATCTGAGACGCCCATTCTCGCACCAATTCCCCGCCAGATTCCCCACATTGACTATGTGAGTGTTCATAGATCACTCACGGGCTCGGGGCTCTAA
Organism: Leucogyrophana mollusca; assembly: GCA_021014945.1. Taxonomy (NCBI): domain Eukaryota; kingdom Fungi; phylum Basidiomycota; class Agaricomycetes; order Boletales; genus Leucogyrophana; species Leucogyrophana mollusca. Next base: position 39,338 of record MU266378.1, on the reverse strand, counting down.
CACATGGTTGAAGCTCGTTGCTGGCGTTGTTGTTCAACTTTACGAGCGGACGCGTCCGCAGCCTCCTCAGGTTTAACTCAACAATCTATAATCGCTTTAGTTGTCACATCGCTATCGTCTTTTCCAACTTCCGCTTGGACTTTAATCCACGTCATGCACGCCAGTCTCCGCCCTTCCGAACCCTCGATGGCAGAGGCGGAATCTTCATCCGCACGTCGGGATCAAAGAACCGGCGCTTCGAGGCACGAAGACCGCACACCTGCCGTCCTTCGGCGACACGCCACCAGCCCCGGTGCTCCTCTGAGGAGACAAACTAGCTTTTCGATATCGGGCCCTCCTCGTCCAGTGTCGGATAGTTCTTCAATGCTCCTCTCAGGCCCGCGGGCCGGCCTGGCGTTGTCGCCAATTTCTTCGTACAGGTTCGTCCTATGTCCAGTGTGTCGTATCCGCAAATTCATTTCATATCACCCTTTCCTTACATGTAGCCATACCTCATGGTCTGGCAGCACCAACACACCAGAGCAGCTTTCTCCCAGGACCCCTGAGTTCACCATTCCCCCCACAACCCACGTCGCTTGCGCAAACGAGACACCAATCACCGCCTTCCTCACGCATTTCTACGATGCTGACCCGAGCGCCACCTACGACGCCGGGCTGAACCGCTTCTCTGCTGCCGAGGAAGCTCATTCGGGACTCTGCGGGAACATCATAGATGGGCGACAGTTGTGGAGTAAGCAATTGCCGAATCTTCCAACAGAGAACCGGCTCGAAGAAAGCGACACACCTACACCTGTTACGGCGGCTCGGACCACTTGTAGCAACCCAGAGCGTCGTACTGCAGAAGGCCAGCTACTTTCTGGTTTCAGCGTTGGAGCCCATCGCCACCCTTCCCTCCCCGAAATTCGCAAAACTCGCCGGTTTGCCCGCGATTTTGGCGTGCCTCTAGGCGGTCGGTTGTCCCAGTCGGAGATGCATCTGCCTTCCGTCGATGCGCTCGCGCCTTCCGGAACCATCGAGGAAGTGGGGGATGCACTCATCGATGGACCCGAGGAACTTTCGGCCTTTCCTTTAAACCTCCAGTTTCCGCGCCCTCCTTCCATAGGTCCTGACGTTGCCAATCTCTTTACAGAGGAGGAGACGATGGCTGTGAAAGAATTTCTGAGGGTGTGGGGATCACAGACCAGAGGCGGCCCCCCGACAACCCCAGCGCGAGTTCCCCTCCCGCCTGTGCTCATGGCAAGAAGAGGTTTGGAAGTAGTGGAAGACTCGGAAGGTCAAGACAGTGACGAGTACTCATTGGAGGCCGAAGACGACGAGGCCGAGGCCGAACTTTCAATGAGGTGCAGTGCGTTGCTTGATCAGGTCAGCATGATGGTTGGCCTTCCGGCGGACCCAGGATCCTCGGGAGAAAATATCTCTGACACACCAGCCCATGGCCACGATAGGACCGCTTTCGAAGATAACCGACTTCGTTCCCACTCTGACGTTGCGCAAAGGTCGTCTTGTGGTACGAACAGGGGACTCTCCGGTTTTCAGATTGACAAGGCTTCAGAGGATGTGACTGGCCTGGAGGGGCGACCGGTTCGTTTTCCACCCGACAAAACGTCTGGCCTGGCCAAAGTTCCGAGCCAGATGTCGTTGGGAAATTGCGATCTGCCCGCACATGAGGATATCCCAGGTGAAGCTAGGGCCGAAATGTCCACAAGGGCCGTGCGTGTCCCCGTAGTCTTGGCGCAAGGAATGGATGAGACTACCTCGTTCGAACCTTTCCAGCGGCTACCGGTTTCACGAGACAACAGTGTGGATATCGTTGACTCGCGAAACGTGAGTCTCAGGCGCTGGGGGCAGGTCTTCGACCTCCAGTCGACTGGCATTGTAACAAATCGCAGTGCCGTGAGCATCAACTCGGAGGCATCCAAAACTGCTCGAGAGGCTATCCAGCCACGGGCACCGTCAACGAAGCGCGCATCCGCACTCGACAGACTCGAGTTGAGCTTGTCAAAGCTTAAGGCTCACGGCCCTGCCTCCCAGCGCAGATCGCAAACGTTCACTGAAGAAGACACTGCGACTTTGCCGAGTAGGGGCTCGTTTTTCAAGAGAGAAAGACGCCCTTCTCTTCCAGCGGCTCTTGCACGTCCCAAGAAGCATCAGTCAAGTGCAGTCTTCCCCCTCACCGGAACCACTGGAAAAGGTTCCTTGCGCGATCGGCACTTCTCAAGTCCTGTTCATCAGTCGGTGCCCTACCTACCTTATGCGCCGCTGCACGTTCCTGATTTTCCGGAGGCCCTTCGTGCGCCACCACGTTTGGAGCGATATGATATTCTTCAGAGGCGTTCTGCTAAACAGCGACCTTTGGTCGAGGACGAAGATGTCCCACCTATGCGATCATTCATGGATATGGATATGGGCGCAGAGAAGGCGCATTCCCCTCGTCGCGCCTCGATGCGAACATCCGTTAATACGGAAAAGATGAGACGACTGGGCAGGGCTGCGGCTAGGCTTAGTCAAGGTGTTGTTGCGTGGGGGAAGAATCTGACTGGTTCGAAGAAAGTCCACGATTGATGAAATTGCTTTGTGCTCTGCCTCAGGCTTTACCAACTCGCTGATCACACACATGCTACTCATTCGCGTTATTTTGTAGCCCTGCTTCGATATGTAACTTTTGTATAATGTTTCTCTTGTATCGTTACATTCGTTTTGGCAATGTTGATGGTCTGTCGAACGGAAGATGGGAGAACAAGTTTCCGCCGATTGCGGTGGCTTCGCTCCCTAGTAATACAAACAATGATCGCGGAAGATAACGGAGAATGGGGGCTTAAACTAAAAATGTCAAAACCAGAGACTACGGTACGGATACAGTGTCTTGTTTGACGAATCGCTTGACAAGTAGAGGACATTGACTGCCCATCTTGAACTGGCGAGACACATACGGTCGCGTCAAAACACTAGGCGGTATGTCATCATAAGCCGACTGTCAAGGCACAGCTCCAAGGAACGTGGACTCACACATTAGCTTTGTAGATCTTCTTGTCGGTCTCGGAGAACACGAAGTTGGTGAGGAGGATATATAAGAAAGTTTTCATCTCAATCATCGAAAATCGCATGCCGATGCAAGACTAAACGAGGACCACTTCAGTGGAAGGGACAACCATTCAGGGTCATAGATGACTTACCCTTGGACCAGCAGAGAATGTAAGCAGGTTTGAGAACAGACCAGGCAGCGATTGCACGGCTTCCGGGAGATTGTCCCACCGGTCAGGGCTATACGGGGAGCTTCTTCAGATCGCAGAAACCATAAAATAGCAGGTCCTTCTTACTCAAACTCCCATGCATCTTCTCCCCAGATTTCTTTGTCGAGATTGAGGGCCTCAACTGGCACATGGACGAAGCTCCCCTTTGGCACTCGGACTGACTTTTGATCAGACACAGTTCCATCGCTCAGGTGAACAGGGTACGACACGGGAACCTCGTCATCCTGGGTCGCCACTCGCAGGGACGAGTGCACAGGAGGAATCAACCGAAGGGCCTCCTTTGTAACGTTGTCAAGGTACGGCAAGTTGGAAAGTGTGCTGTGGAGGGATTCGGTTTCCTCGGGTGTCAGTTGCGACTCAGGAGTGGTAGGTACAACAGTCAGAAGTTCGGTGCGGAGACGACTTTGCATGGCAGGATAGCGAGCCAGTAGGAGGAGTGTCCAAGTGAGAGCAAGAGATGTGGTGTCGGAGCCTGCAAACATGAATGTGTTGACGTTGTGGAGAATGTCTTCGTCCGAGATGCGCTGATCTGGCGGAAGGCTCGTTGCAACATTTGATTTCACTAGGCGAGATATATGATCAGCCAAACGAGTGCAAAAGCCAACTTTAACTAGTCCTACGCAGCAAACTAAGTAGATCTTTGTCTGCGTTGGCTATGCCGTTCTTCTCTCCCTCTTGGATTCTTGATTTCTTTTGCTGGACTAGCTTTCCAGCCACGCGACGAATGACCTCTTGGCATCGTAGCACTGTCCTGGCGCGATTATCGGGCTTCACGAGCAGACATCGATGAATTCTCCACATATAGTGTTAATGAGCACTTACAAATAAGTTGTTGATGGTGGGGAGATAAATTCCGAGGATCGTTCTGAATCCTTCTCCTTGGGAGACGGCTATCTCAAACATTTCTTTGTAGGCGGAAAAGAGTTCATCCGACTGCTTTTGGATAGCATTGAAGTTGTAGCCAAAGCCTAATGCACTGTCAGGATTAGGTGCACCAGGATTTTTGCTGTAAAAGTCACCTGCCAGTCCGATGACATCGAAGGTAGCTCGACTAATCCAATGACAAACGTCGATCTCAGTTTCGCGAGCACTATCCACGGAAGAGCCGCCTGCGCTGTCGAGAATTTCTATCCATTTCTCTTTCAGCTCATTTCCCTTGCTGAAAACGAGAGGAACGAGCGCCCTCATGTTCTGTATCGAGAAAGCGGGAGTCGCGACGCGCCGCTGGCGTTTGTGAACGTGGCCTTCTGCGGCAAGCATACCGCAGCCGATAAGACTTGTTATAAGCCGGCGCGATTGCCACGGTTTCTCGTAGATAGTGCTGTTCTTCAACACGTGCGAGACGGATACAGGATCTAACGGCAACAGACGTTCATCCCACTACCTACGTGGTCACTGAAAGTAAGATTTGCGCATATGAAAAATGGCTTACAGGACCAAGGCCTCTAATCCTAACATTTCGGCCATATTTTTGCACATACGCTTCGTGAGTTTTGGGCGATCGGAAGGGACTGGCGATAGAAATAGATGTTCTGCAAAAGGCTTTTTCTTCTAGAGATACAAGATAGCACTCACTCGAGCACCGGGGACATATGATTTCCAAACAATCCTCTAATGGGTGGTCCAGCCAGTTTACGAAGTGGATTGAAACGAGGCGCAATGAACGTATGGAATACAGCATAACTTGAAAGCAGCAAGAGAGACGCGGAGACAAAGCTAGAGAGCAAGAACAAGACAGAATACATGATCAGACCAGCTTATAGGTGTAGTGATATGAGAACAAGCCTGGTGTAAGTTGCAACCGCCGCATGTCTGTCTCATGGTTGAAAGACAATAGAGTCTGTGACAGTGTCACAGACGCGATTGTCACGTGTGGGTGCCGCTTTTTGTTGAACAAGGTCGTGCGTTGTACATCGCACATGAAAACGCTGCGGGAAGGGGTCACTATGGCATTTCATGTTTGGTTGGACTGATACAGATGCATGTAAAGACCCCGTGTCCGCTTGGAAACATGGATGGGCCATCGTCGCGGTGCTATGGTCGATGCAAGTGAGGGGGCGCTTCTTCACGTGACAAGTTTCCCGAAAAGGACAATAATACTTGATCGACTCCGATCATCCTCTGTGATCACCGATCATTTGCGAGGTTTCAGTGCACTGATAGCTAGCCAACCACAATTAGTTTAAAGATCAAGACGTCTTCAGCTGGTAGACACGAGCATACGGCCCATAATTCTACACAGAAGTATCAAGTACTAGATATGAATAAAACAAGTGGGATCCTTATATCTGTTTGTTGAGCCCCATACATAGTCAAATGACCATGAAATAGTGACACCACAAAGAGAAAGAAGGACATGGAAAGAAGGATCCCCCGACGACACAAGCCGGTAGTGCAGTGGCAAGGTCATCGCGCCCTTCGAGTTGCAAGCAGAGCTCAAAGGGTCAAGGGCGGCAAAAATTTGATAACCAAAGAATGGAGGCGGTGCCTCCATTATAGTGGTTAAACTATAAAATAGAGAATATTTCGACGGGCCCAACGGTGGAGAAAAGACGTGGCACGAGATTACCAACAGAGCACTGGCAGTGGGCGCCGAGATCGAGAGTTCACCGCCTGGTCTGGGGGCCAAATTCCCAAAAAGGTAACATGCCTGGTGAGGAAGGATCAGTGAGCGAGAAGGGTATCGAAAAACCGTTAGTGGATGCGACGTCGGGCGTGGACAATCAATCAATGCCTCAGGTGGTTGGTTGCCACTGATGAACACCAGCAAACCAGTAAAGATGCTGGGCTTTGTAGAAACACCAGCGGTTGGTGCCAGAGGGTTGAGACAGCGCAGGTGACTGAAGGGGATTCCGTCTCGTGATGCTAGGACGCTGCTTGGTACTGCGGCAGCTGAAACTAGTTGCATCGAGTGGCACCTGAGGGAGCTGAAGCAGCGCCCGGATCACTGCGAGGAGGCGCGCGTGGCTGAGGTGATGGGGAACACCAGTGTTGAAGACCTGTCCCATCGATAACGTCGAATTCCGTCAGGCGCACTGTGCTGACTTATTGGGGCATGCTGTGAGTGGACTGGGCGCCACATGGTTGTGGATCGGGCGGCGAGACGACACTGGCTGGATATGAGCTACCTGTGCAAGGTGGAATGCAATCACTGTCAGTGTGCTGGAGTGAGCGGCATTAGCCGACCACGGAGACTCCCGAGCGTTGTTTATTCGCGAACCTTTAGTGGATGCAACATCGGGCATGGACAATCGATCAATGCCTCAGGTGGTTGGTTCCCACTGATGAACACCAACAAACCAGCAAAGACGCTGGGCTTTGTAGAAACACCGGCGTTTGTGACATTCGGCAGTGGTTTCTAATAATTAACATGGTGGAAATGCCCCTGGCTACATCACGGAGGATGCAGCGCCTGAATTACTCCCTTTAAATCGAGGCGCTCTCGCAATGCCAACAACCTGCTGGTCAATAAGTGAGGCGGCACGATGAGACTATACCCAAGTGCCACATACGTGAACAGACGAGCCCGTGGGCCTGTAAGCCGTAGTGAGGCATGACTACCAACGAAGTGGTTCGTGCCGAAGGGCCAAGACGAAGCAGATGAGTGAAGGGGATGCTGCCTGGTGGGATGGTGGGGTAGGTACTACGTACTTTAGCGGCTTGTACTAGTGCACCGAGTGACACCTGAGGGAGCAGCAGCAGCGCCCCGCATCACTGTGAGGAGTCGCAATGGTGCTGGGCGACGTGTCCGGTGGTAAGAATCGTCTTGTCGATACATCGAATTCCTTGGGCTGCACTTTGCAGGGCATATTGGGGCGCGCCGTGAGTGGACTGGACGCTGCATCCTTGAAATTGGATGACAACACGACGCCGTGGCTGGTGAGTGTAAGCTGCCTGTGTAGGGTGGAACACGATCAGTGCGCTGGAGTTTGCAAGCCAGGACTCCCAAGCGTTGCTTATTCACGCCACAATTGTGTTTGTTTGCGGATACTTCCGAGCATTGTTTATTCGCGCCGCAATTGCGGTTTGTTTGTTAGCATTGCTTGTTTGTACGTGCTGTTTAACCCCTTCTCAATCGGGCAATTACTGCATTTAGGATTACAATACCTATAGATCAGTCATACTACACTTGATCTAAGCCAAAAGGCCAGAGTGGTGGGGTTTCCAGACGTTAAAACCTCGTCTTTATAGCTCAAAAACTCATTGCACAGGCCAGAGAAAGGCCGGAAGGTTAGTATACGTGCTTATTTCCTTTTTGGGAATGCGGTAGTAGACGCGGCAAGTTGTATGTCTTGTTTGGCCAGAAAGTCGGGGATTCCGAAACTCCGCCAGTGCGGCTCCGGCTCCGTCCGGCTCTGTGCGGCTCTGTCCCGTTCCGAACATCAACAACGCGCCCCACGTCGTTCTCTCTCGCCGTGCATCTGCCGTTTCGTCAAGCGCTACACTTTCTCGAACCCGCCACCTCCCGGTATGTCGCTATCACTCTATCTCACCGGTAAGCTATATTTCCTTGTATTTCTGGTCCTTTTGCTAACTGTACCGCAAAGCAACACATTCATTTACCTTATCGTGGTTGATCTGTTCCGCCCGCTATGCAGACACTACAGGTCAGTCCCTCGTTTTCTACCCGCTTGTCCATTGATCTTACTTTATGTACTGAACTAGATTCTAAGCCTATCATGGATGCTCCATCGTCGTCCCAGCTTACATACTCGTCACAACAGGATGAACGGGAGCGTGTAATGAACTTCCGGCTAGCCCAACCAAGACCGTCCTTCGTGTGGCCCTGCAACAATTGTGGCGAGAATGCATCTTGGAAGCGATGCAAGTCAACTGAGAATGGCAATCAGGGCAGATGGATAGCGCGTGTAAGTGTTTGCTTATGAGACAGACGACTACTGACACGTTCTTCTAGTGCAATGGGTACAATCCTGAGACCGAGACTGTGTGCTCGTTTGTTCGATGGGCGCCGGGGGCCACCAGCCCAAAGGTCTCGCCTGTTTTGGGGTCTCCCCCCGCCGTTCCCGTTGTTGCTGCAGTTCCGCGGCTGGTACCCGTCTCCCAGCCTATGCGTCCGAAAGATGCCACTATACTCCTCCTGTGCATCGCGTTTGTGTGTCAGAAGCGTCCACATTCAGCATGCGACAGAGGCGCTTGCCGGAAACACTGTGGTCTCTTGGGTGGATGTAGTTTGAAAGGTCACCCGCCGGCTGCTGTTTTGCAGCTGGATCTGGAGCTTCGAACAGACCCTCAAGTTGAGGACCACACATTGCCTGTCGAACCACCTACTATGTCATCATCGGGTGAGGACCGCTCATTTCAACCCGCCCACGCTCCCTCGCCGACTGCACATGACGATTGCGAAGATGACATACCTGTGCCATGTCCCCTCGCCAGTCCTTCGCGTCCTCATGCCGCTGATGTGGTACCTCCCCGCCGTGTTGACAAGGGCAAAGGCCGTGCCATCGATCTCCCCCCAGTCCCATCCACCTCTCACCCACATCCACCGCCTGCTGCTCCACGTAAAGGCCGTGCACCTGGTTCCGCACCTCGTTATGCTACACAGATGCCACCTGCATTCACTGCACAAAATGCACGTGAAGAAGAGATCGAAGAGGAGCAGCGTCAGCGTGACCGTGAGCAAATCCAAGCAGCCCAACGTGCGAAGAATAATGTCCTCACCTATGCCTGGACTGAGGTAAGACTTCGTGGTGTCATCTTACCATTGTTGCTGATCATGACGGTTTCCAGGATGGCCTTGTACCGATGATCTATGAGTTCCAGGACGGTTTCAAGCTACCACGATTCTTCTTTACCATCGACGTACTTCGCAAACTCGGCCTTGACCCAACGAGGCCTGTCCAGAGGTACAACCGCCTCCTTGACATCTGGACTCACTTCGATGTCGGGCACATGGTCACATTAATGCCACGTGACAATGGCATCCTTCTTGTCAAACAAGCTCATGTCAGCGAATGCAAGGACTTCGATCAGCACTTATCAAAACTCGAGCGACCCGGCAGCCCCAATATTATCCAGGGCCTTCCCAATGAACGCAAGTTTATGCGTGCTGCCTCTCGTGCTCGTTCCTCGCGACCAGGTTCCCCATCCACTGTCGGTGTTGCTGTCAGCGACGAGGATGAGAGAGACGAGGGACCGGTGCCTACCATTCATGCCAGGTGCCACAATGGTCGTCGCACAAAGGGCCCTGTGCGTCCCGCAAAGCACGCTTGCTTGGATTCTATAATATCTATCAGCGACGATGATGATACTGCACCTGTACCAGCTCGCCCACGTCCCGCAAAGCATGCCCGCTTGGATTCCGTGATATCCCTCAGCGACGATGACAACAGTGCACCTGTACCCACTCATCCACCAATGACCACTCGGCTTCACTCTCGTTCCCCATCAATAGATTCAATGTCGTCTTCGTCATCATCTGGGCCGGTTGTGGTCCCCACGAAGCGCACACGGTCTCGTTCACGGCATGCAGTGGCACACCCTGTGTCCCAACGGCGGTCTCCTTCGGTTGGGTCATTTGTGCCCTTAGATGCCCCCACCTCGTCATGGGCCGAGTCCAATGCTTCGCATTCTCCCTCACCATCATCTTCAGAGCCCATCGTGAAGACGGAAAGTTCTGGGAGCCTTCTTTCACGTGGCGGCTCGAGGAACAAACCAATCGAGGTTGAGAATGTCATCCACTGGCCGGTGGACTTCTATGCCGTTGATGTTGGACAGGGATTCGTGAAGTGCCGGCTTGCTGCAGAGGCTCATCGCAGTGTACCAGAAGCCTTTGCCAAGCACTTCGGTGTTCCTTTCAAAAGCACGACTTTCTACGACAACCGCAGGGTGTGGGACTGGAATGCCAACAAGGCGCTTAAAAAGCGCTTCGTGCAGTATGGTAGAACGAGGAAAGGGCTATGGAGTGCCTTCATGAAGGTCGCTGAGCGGCCCTCCTAGGTTGGTTTCAACCTTCCTCATCTCTTCATTCCTTTTGTTTTCTCATCGTGATTCAATTACTTGCTGTGCCAAACCTTCGATATTGTACCTCTACCTCTCACAATACTGTCTATTCTCGACAATCCCAGACAATAATCCCATGTAGTACCTTAGTCTTTGTCAAATGTACACCTATTCTGTCTCGTAGCATCTATGTTGTTGTACTCCTTATACATCTACACCACGGTAAGGAAGATCTACTGGTTTCGTGGCCATGTACGTGGTCGCTGCCCCTCTCGCACCAGTTTCTCCTTCGTGCGCCGATTCCGCCTAAGAATCAGCTCATCCAAAAAAAAATTATACTTGTGGACTAGCATTTCACGACATATGGAGTGATAGCCACCAAACCAACCATTGGTTTGCTCTGCAACAGAAGAGTTAAACCGCCACCCCTTTCCATCGTCACCTGAAAGCTCTGGGAATGCTGCTGGATTACAGTTCTCCTGGCAGAACGTATCTGTCTCCGAATGTTTGCACTTGAAATGAAAAACATCGACAGACAGACCAATATTGTCGAAGAAGGGGTCATTCTTCACCATATTGGCCAAAGTGCAGTTGTTGTCGAAGAAAATGTGGTCGGGTTTGATGGCATCATTTTCAGCATAGACTGTCTTGATGAATTCCTATCGTGAAGGTGTTTCTGATGAAAACAGCTCGGAGAAGCCACTATCTGTACATACCACAACACTAGCCACTCCTTCGGCCCCAAAGAAGGTCTGACGTGCAATGATCATGCCACACGGTGCAACCATCAACTGTTCGTTGTGGGTTCGCCGCCGACCAAACATTGCCTTCACCTTTCGTCGTGTCGGCCTTGCTGCTCCACTCCCACCACGGTGGTTCAGCTCCAACAAAGGTTGATCAGTAGGAAGGACTCTTCCACTCTCATCAAACTCGTACTCCTCCTCCGCATTGGGCTGATCGGCCAGTGCTGAGATCTCGATATCTTCTGCGACTGCATCGTTAGGATGGGCGACTCTTGCACGGGCGAGACGGTCTTGGAGCTGGAAACGGGACTGGCCCCGCAGTTCATGTGCATCCTCGATGCTGCGGTGCTGTGAAGTTGAACAAGTGCGGTGGCCCTGTACAACAGGCAGGTCACAGCCGATGATTGCACACCGGCCACCATGGTCTGAATGAGTGGGACAAAAGCGGTGATGGTTGTTCGATAACGGGACGTGGCAATTGTATACCGCACAGCATGGATGGCCCACAGTGACACCATCGACTACGACTACAGAAACCTTGTGGGTGACTTTTGTGTGTGTCAGTTCAGCGTAAGGGATAACATTGCCGCACATACCAATGCCTTCGGGGTTCATGTACGTGCGTGTGCATTTCGCACAGTGATGACGGCGGGTGTCCTCATAACCATAGAGTCGTATACGGCGATTCCTGGCAATAGTTGCTACTACAAACCGATCCCGCTGAGTGCCCGTATGAGGAACAACAAGCTTTTTCATACGACGTTTACAGTCATCAAGAAGGGAGGTGATCACGAATGCATCCCAGACATGGTCCCCTGATATCTCAAATTTTACAGGATAGCCCTCGGGCGCCTGATTGCCATGAGAAAGACAGAAGTTGTATAGCCGCGCACAATTGGTTGCTGATGTCCTGCGTGGACATATCACTCTCTAGACCACGACAATAGATCCGAGTGATCATTCCCTTACCAGGACACATCCATCGCAGTCTTGAATAGTTCGATGACCTGATGTTCCATGAAAACATGGTCTGCGACCTGGACGTTCTCGGGTTGGTGTTCATAATACATGCGTTCACCACGAAAGACGCTGTAGTTGTGACGATAATCGACCTGGCATGCTGGAAAAAGCAAAAGTAAGTGGAAGGTGCCGAGAGACAAGTGTGTCATCACCTTCGCAGTAAAGATGTACTGATTTTGCAGGACGAGGTCCCTCAGCGAACGTGATCAGGACAACCTGTCGCTGCTCGGCCTTTTTGAGTAGCAAGCCTTTTCCACGGCGTACACAGTCAACGCGAAGGCAAGAGTGGCTCGGAGGATAAAGGGTATGCTCAGCTACAATTACAATTAGTATAGACCAGCCATTGATAGATCGAAGGCAACGTACTGAGTCCCCGCCGTCCACCGAGCTGATCCCATACATCTGTGACATCCATCCCAATGCCCCCACTCCAAATCACATCCTTCAGCAAATCCCAAGTGGCCTCAACCTCCGCCGAAGATATGGAGCAGCCCGCACCGAGGAAAGCACTGAAAACAGGGGACAGAACATCGGGAGGAGAGGAGGCTGGAAAAGTGGGCGGTTGGGCAAGAATGATGTCGTCTTTGAGGGTCGAGGCAAGGCTAATGAATCGAAAAAGGGTGCGGAAAGACGAGCTGCTGATGGACTCGGGCTTCCGTTGGAGATGCCGCAATAAGGCGACATACGAGCTCATTGTGTCGTCGATTGACAGAAAGCCAGCAACCTGGAGGTTACGCTGATGGCTGGACCCGGACAGACCCGGACAGACCCGGTCGGCCGGACGGACCCGGAATTTCGGATTCCTGGATGCCCTCTGTTTGGCAAGGGCCTCTGAGCGCAACAAGGATAAACAACCCATCGCTGCACCACAGCCACCAATCTTTGGAAGGGACGTCCTCGGGAGGGACGGTGATAAGTAAGAGCCAGCTAACCATTAATTTCCCAAGTGAGGCGATGCCCAACTCGATATCGATTAGGTGTGTGATGTTGTCCAATGTATGCACGGTCCCACTTGTACTCGTCTATTGTATATTTTCCATGATCCGAGGTTCCACAAATCCAACAGGTCGCACCCGGACCAACGCACAACTGCCCGAGTTTGGAACGCGTTCCCGCCGAGGCGACCGGGGCTCTTCCGTGAAACCTGCCGCACACTGCCACATCTTGGATACGAGCGACTCGATTCTCCGCGATTTCAAAGCAAACTTTGCCGGAAAATTATCTCACATCGATTAGGCATCACCAGCAAGGACGCAACTAGGTCCACACTCTGTGTAGGAAACCTCCATCGATCGACCTGAGTATAGATGTTTTGCATCCAACCCCGAGGCCCATCCATTTCAGATCATTTCAAGGATATCAGAATCAGACAAGCATGTGTACTCAAGCTATCCGAAAAATCACTCAGTTTTCACCCAGAGAAACAAATTCGACGACTGCATGGAGGTGACAAAACAGTGCGCAGTCCGTACACAGCATCTAACATATTACTTTTCACCCCACGTGAAGCTAGGCTTACTCGCGGAGTCTCCGCCTAGCAATGCAAAGGTAAGTCTCAGTCGACACCCCGCCAGACCGTGGATAAACTCACTTCTTGGGCTTGAACGTCGCATCATACTGGTGGAAGAACTCAAGAGGGAGGGTGGGCAATTCTCCCGTGATAGGCGTGAAGGCCAACGTGCTGACATAGTTCGTCTTCCCTTCGCGAACGAGCGAATAATACTCGAGGAGATACTGCAGCTCGGCCGCGTCAACGTCGGTATCTTCCAGGATTTGTTTCGCCTCGTTCCTGATCACAAGAAAGGTGAATCTCGGTAAATGCGGTCACATAAAAACTTACTCGGATATGTCCGAAAACCCGATGTTAAGTCCTGCCTCGGATGCAACTGCGGCCAACTCGGGGCCGTTAACCATCCTGCAGGGAACTGTGAGATGGAGTTCGTCATCTGGAAGTCAAGTCTCCTACATGGGCCCTGTCAAGACAACTAATTGGCCACGGAACTTATCGTCCAACCCATGCGGACCTTGGCTCACAAGGACACTGGCAGCAGCTTTAGCGATGTCACCAAGAGCGATAGGAGCGAATGAGTGAGTGTCGCCGATGGGGAGACGAAGCTTGCTATTCTTTTTCACATCTTTATCGCAGAGCAGGAGGTTCTCGGCGTAGAAACCAGCACTATGGAAGTAAATTCACGACACCGGTATGCTTGGGCACGTACAGAACCTACCGGATGATGCACTGTGAAGTCCCTGCTTCGGTATCGGGAAGGTACCTAAGCTTCATAGCTTCGGCCTCAATGTGGATGAACTGGCGCAATTGATGCTGCTTCTTCTCCTCTGCGAGGTCGGCGCCTGCAGCGCTCAGTAAAACGGTGTTTTTAATCCCGGCTTCGTAAGTGGCATCGATCATCTCCTTTGCGAGACTAAGCTTGTTCTTGTGCGCAGGAGGGATAAGGAAGATGGTATCCGCCCCGGTACTTTTGAGAGCGTGGACAAGGCCATCGCGGTCCTTGGGTTTATGGGGGATGACTTGTGCCCCGAGGCGTTTGAGGTCCTCGCATTTGTCAGGGTTCAACGCGAGGCAACATAATTGTTTAAATTCAGTGGAGAATTGCTCAAGCAGAAGTTCAGCGACGAGATGCCCGGTCTGTCCGTCGGCAGAGGTAATGCAGATTGTTCGTGACATTGTGAAACAAGGTGCGCGATGAGTCAATTCATCTCCTCGCATCATTATAAACATTTCAGGGTAGCCCGTCATTGTTGGCGTCATTGAACAATAGACTCAAAGGCTCCTAAAGCAAGGATTCATTCCTTTCGTGTGACGCACGGGAAGAATTGGTCATGGTGCCAGGGGCTACTCGCGGACAAGCCTTTAGCCACGCACTCGTACTGTAGCGCGTTCAAGCAACAGTATCGTCGCTCCATTAGATGCAGAGACGTGGACACTCTTGCAAGACGAGCAAGGCCATGTTTTACACACCATGATGGTAAATATTGAAAGTAATATATCTTGCACTACACAAAACTCGGGAATCTTGGCAGAACCGATGGGGGAGCGGGAAAATCATCTAGGTTAACTGTAGATGCGCTGTAGCTGCCTGCCAGCGCTGCGAGAGAGGCCATCTCAGCGAACTGGGAAGACGCTTCATCGTCTGCAGTAGATTGTGGGGGCTCGGATGACTCGGCCTCTGCGTCTTTGAAGATAACGCCAAGCGAAAGCAGCACCGCCTTGTTCATCTGCATGCTCCTCGTCTGAGCCCTCCTCAGCTCGAATACTTCTTCCTTCACCTCGCCTTCGCAGTCCAAATCGGCGCTTTCTAAGGTTGTGAGTGACGATCTCGAGGAGCCGTTCATGGTCGTAGAAATCCCTTCGCCTGTCCCGCATTCGGTCGTCGAGTCTTCCTCATCGTTCTCTCCGGAGTCGCACTTGAAGATACTATCGCGGTCCGAGCGCATGCTGAGGAAAGATTTGGGCAAGTCGGAACCCGGATCTACTGAAGAGACCATTGAACTAGACTCGAGGGAACGCTGGATCGCCAGGCCAAGCGTGAGCGCAATATCGCTCGAGCTCTGACTACGAGCATCGTCTTCATGATCCTCGGGTATACGTTCAAGAAAGGGCTTAAGCGTAATTGCAGGTAGGGGGAATTCCGACCAAGTCGTCTGCGGCGGTGGAGGTGCAAGAGATGAGCCAGGGACCAATGAGATGCTGGAGGTTGAAAAGAAAAGCTTGAATGGCCATAACGCAGCTATCCCAGTCCTCCGAGTGCGCTCAGCTATGAATGGGCGCTCGTTCTCAAGAATTTTCCTCGGGGACTTGGAGGGTATCTCGGGATTGTGGATCGCGACCCCTGTGGCACCGGGAGACGGCCTTGCCTTGTGTTGCCGCGTACGTCGACAAAGGTATGTCCGCAAGGCATCGCTTCCTCCCTTCGTAGTCACCGGAGTGTCCTTGTGCCTCCGTCGCAGTAACTCGCCTCCAAATACTATCAAGAGCAGGACGCCAATCAATACGACAGCAACAATCGCTGCAGATTTGACGTTTTCAGGAGTACCCTGGTGGGGTGTAGCAGTACCGGTGGCTGCCAGTGAGATAACTTCAGGGGCACTTTGTGGGACTGTGTTGGTGTACTGCGTGGTCGAGTCCGAGAACGCTTGGGCGGGTGGAGGGCTAGCGGACGTCGGTGCGGCTGCCTCTGGACCAACGGGGACTTCATATGTGGTATACGGGTAGTATGGATCATCCCTAGGCGATATCGCCCCCATTGGCTGCGAGGCGGTTCGACTGGGCGAGGAGCCAAAAACGCGACGATGAATTCTACGGGCGTCCGAGTTGGCAGGTGGCATCCTGATGACAGGGCGAGGGTAAAATCAAGTACGTTGGTGTGTGGGATGATAAAGGATTGAAGCAAGAGCAAGCAAGCGGCTGACGTTGTCGGCCGCAGTCAAGTCGAGTCAATGGCTGACACCCTCTAACACCTATTTTGCCAGGGCTTCCCTAACTAGACTCTGGTACCGTCTGGTTCCAACTGTTGTTTTGTGAATAGAATGACGCGGCATGTTCTGCCTTCGCATGGTGGTGGTAAATACGATAGTGCAGACGTTGACCAGAATAATATTGTCCCGAAATGGCAAAACGAACGACGCGTCGCGATTTTGGTCACATGATTACTAAACTTCCATAATAGGAAGGTCTCCGTCGATTCTCTGGCTTTGAGGCTTCAACGAAAATGCAAAAAGATCGTTGTATAGCAGCAACTCGTTTCGATCGAGTGACCTCGGGGTTAGGCGGATCCTATGAGCCCCGCGCGCTCCCACTGCGCCATGCTGCTGTGCTTTATCTGCTTGGCATCGTTATTTTGAGCCCTCCCAGGACGTTATCTGATCTGTGCTTTGCCTGATATCCGATCGGCCGGGATTTACCGGGAGACCATGTGTCCACGGCTGTGTCCGCAATAGGAAAGCTCTCGCGTCGTCTCAGCCACAATTCCTTGCGCTTTCAAAAGCGTAAGTGTAGAACGCACTGCAAGGTCTGGCACGGGCTCGTCCTAATGCTTGTAAATTAGCTACCTCCATGGAACAATCCGTCTTCGTAAATGTCTCCAGAGCGGCGAAAACCCGACACGGAACGTTCTCATCATCCAAAATAACCAGCAGTTTACTGTACAATATGTGTGGTAATCTACAGAACATGACTGTCGTGTGTATCATAGCATGCTGCCCATGGTCCGCATAGCCACATTCTCGCAGACGGGCATCCGCCCGTCATACAAGCATTCCTCTGTAAACGCATCCGCATCAATAAGAAGCAGTGTTTGAATGAGAAACCTCCGAGCACTTACGCGATGCCTGCAGTTTGGAGAGTCCTATAGGTTTATCATTAATCAACCCCGAATTCACACGCGAATCGAGCTATACGCACGAAATAAACCCACAGATCATCGCCGAAGCAGCGATGCGCGCAATCGTTTTGGCTTGTGAAGGGGCAAGGGCACTAAGAACGCCAATCTGGATACCCAACGAACCGAGGTTGGCAAATCCACAGAGGGAGTACGACGCAATGGTGAAGGCACGCTCTGATAGAGGGTTAGAACTAGCTTGTATCGCTTTCAATTCTATGGTGAACATGTCAGTGTTGATGGATCTTTCAACTACGATACACACACCGAGATATGCAGCGAATTCGTTCTCGATGAGCTTGGTAGCGAGGAGCTGGGAGACCCGTAAAATCTCGGGGAATGGAACACCTGCAATTTGATCAGGACGACTATTAGGTATCAGGCCTGTAGTCGGGGGGCATACCAAGCAGGAAAGCAATGGGATAACCTATATACCCAAGGACCAGCTGGAGGGTGAGTGCATGGATTCCAAATCCACGCCCAACCCACGTCAAAACGCCATTGATGGTGGCGACAAGCGAGAGAATTGTAAGTACGTTCGTGCTTGGGACGCAGGATTAGGCGAATGCAAAGATCAAGAACCGTGAATCTTACAGGATCTGACCTGCCACATTCAAACCAAATAGGGCTCCTTGAGAGAAAGCGTGGAGTGCGTTGACTGGCTGTTTCTTGTCATCCTCTTCGCCACGGTCAATCACGACGCGGCCTCGAGTCACTGGCTCATCAACCTCTGGGAAACGCATCTTGCTGATGGCTATGGACGCTGGAATACTCATCACCGAAGAAGTAACGAGATTCTGTGGAGGGACACCCATTGCGACGTAAGCGCTGAGCACGGCACCAGATATGGTGGAGAAGCCTAGAACATCGGCGAATAAGTACAATTGCCACGTTAATGAGATGCATGCAACGAACCAGAAGTCATGACAAGATGCAGCTCAGACGGTGTCATTACATCCACGTAAGGCTTCACAAGACAGGCAGATTCACCCTGGCCTACCCAGGGCGAAGCAGATGCAACTACAGCTTCAGCACCAGAGACATTCATCAGCTTGAAGAAGAACCAGGCGCTAACGGGGCGTCAGAGATCTTCCGATGTCAAGAAGGACTCGGTATGCCTACAAGCCCTTGATGATCCATTGCATGATACCGAGCTTCACGAATCCAGATCAGCACATGGGTAGCACCTGATGGAGTTGAAAACACTCACGTAGTACAGCATTTGGACAACTGCAATGAAGAAGATGATGACCCCGAGCTACAGCAACGAAGCCATCAAAAATTGCCTTGATCGACGCTGTAAGAGGGCCTGACCGTGTTAACGAAGAACCAGTGTTTTGCGATAGTGTCCGCGTCGAAGAAGAACCCGGCACCAACATATCCCTCAGTCAAGAAATCATACGCGAGGTCGGCGATGTATTTGAAGAGCTGATATCCGGCACCGGTCTTAAGCACGAAGAGAGCCACGGCTTGCTGAATGAACAGCCCGACTATGACTGTGGGCCTTTTGAAACGTGAGGCTTTCGAGTGTATAGATGATTAAAGAAGAGACATACCAGCAGACGGCAGAGCGGTTAGTGGACGTTAGCCAGAAGCATGTCTGGAAAACGAATAGGCCAAGCACCGAGATCGCGCGATGCCCATAGTCGGTGTTCTACGCGTGCTCAGTCGAAGGACGTAGAGAAGTACAAGAAACATACACCATAGAGGGGGAAACCGAAAGCGGACCCAAAAACGATCCCAAGGAGACAAAGCCAGCCAATCGACATTCTGACATTGCGAGGGAGCGTGTACCATGGTTCTTGTACGTATGGCATCCAAACAGCCGATACAGGCCCCGTGACCGCTGAATTTGGGATGAACCGAAAAGCTATCACCCTTGCGATGGTCGTGATGTCAGACGCGTAAAAAAAGTGGAAATGTTGGCGTACAAAAGGAAGAACCACGCAAATATGGTTTGTACGAGCCTTGGAGGTAGATGTAAGCTTGGTGTATAGTCAGAGAGGTGATCAGCCTTACCATCTGCCACGAGTAGCCATTTGGACAGTTGCCGAAATCCACCAAGCCAGAACCAGAGCACCCAGAGCAATCAAGATGACAACGCGCAACCTCTTGTAGAACACGGCGTTCCGTGTATCAGACTCAGTCTCTTCGTCGTGGTCTAGACGCTGCTTCTCTTTCCCGTCTGAAGAGTTCGAGGCGCTCTTCCTATGAACGACGTTGGCATCTTCGAGGACAGTGGCCGAGAACGCGCGGGAATCAGTCATGTCGACAACCGCGGGCAACAATGAGACCAGGAGGCGACTTTGAACTGAACCGAGGTCCGAGGAGCACTCACCTTTTTTCAAGCTTTCATCGTTCCTCCTTTTGAATCCTCAGAAGCCAGCTATGGCCGGCTAGAGCCGACCCCATGGCTGACCCACGCGGTTGTTGGAGGATCATAACCGAATTCCCGGTGCCAGGTGGGTTCAGCCTCGCGGTACCAACTGGTGCCAACAAGTGCATGGCCAGCCATCTTGGATTGTGCACATGGCTCTATGTCTCTCCGAGTCCAGGAAAATGCCCCTTCGGGCCACGGCCGCGCTGCAAATCAAAGATATCCACATCTTGACGTCGCAAAGCATGCCGGATCCATTGATGGATCCTTGCAGGCAGCGACAACATTTAACTTGACTTCCGACCTTTTAAGATATATGTCCTGAATCACAAGATATCAACGATGCCGATGAGCGCAGGCGCCCACTTGAAATGAAAGCTGACAGGCAAGACTCGGCAAAGACATATCTGCGACAAGTTACAACTTATCTGACATCCACCGCAAGATATCTAGGGACGCTTCCTCTACACCTTAAGCGCCTTTATCGACTTCCCGCTCGCGATCGCAAGCCACTCTCCAGGAGCTGTCGAATGCCCAGTATTCATCGTCATCCCCGGTATCTGTGGGGACCATGCTAGGTTCGTCATCTCGCTGCTCCCTGAGTATGCCATGACAGGGTCTGTGACCACCCGCTTCTTCACGTCAGGCCGAGGTGAATTCAAGCGAGAGCCTGCCGTCCGCGGTGACGTTGCCGTTTGAGTGTAGCCTGCTAGGTCCCATAACAAAACCTGACAGTCATCCCCTGACATCAACCAAATATTAGTTAGAACCCGCACATGCAAAGTAGAGTCTGCTTACCAGCAGTAGCCAGTAAAGGTGTCTCTGTGGCACTCCAACCCATTGCATTCACTTGTGCACGATGTCCCCTGAGCTCAATAACCGGCTGACCCGGACTACGCATATCCAATATTTGGACATCTGACCCATCCATATGGAACGTTGACATGTAATTCGAATCAGCAGGGTTAAATGCAATCCGAAGAAGCGGGGAGGTGGGGAGACGGGAGGAAGCAGAGGGTGGGGGTGGGGCCCCCTTCGGCGCTGGCGTCTCGTACAGGATTGTTGAATGCTCGAGGCTCCGAAGATCAAATGCACGCAAACTCCCATCTGCACCGACCGAGACAAAGATGTCTGTTGACCCGGGTAACCATGCGACGTCGTACACTTCGCGATCGTGGGCGATAAGCTGTGTGATCGCAGTGGCAGTATCTATGTTCCACACAGTACAAGTCGTGTCGATTGAGGATGTCACCACGAGACTGGGTGCTTTCTCGTTCCACGAGAAGCTCGTCAAAGGTGCTCCGGTAGATTGGTTCTGTACTTTTGATTGCTGGACAAAAAGAGGTCAGCTCTGCGCGTCAGAAGGAGGGCGACACACGTACACCAGACAACGCGGTTTTGAGCGTCAACCGATGTCCCCCTCCTGCTGGTTGCCGTCCTACATACGCAGACGACGTCAATGGCGCATCTCCAAAATACTCCCACACTCTCAAAGCATCGCCCGTCGTCGCAAGCAGTTCCGCAGCTGGCGCCTTTCCAGTCCAAGCGTAACCTCCTGCACTTGCGGGTTGCCATTGCAGATTTGTAGCCGGGTATCCATGATTCGCCTCGACGAGCGTCACAAAGTCGGGGTAGTCTGTGTAATCATCCTCAACGAGTACTCGTTCGTCTTGCAGGCCTACGATAGCGATGCGATTTCTGTAGTCTTCAGTAAATGAGGCAATCCCTAGGCGGAAAGCCGAGCGTGGGCGGGATTGATGACCTGGCGCTGTGGATTTGCACCAGTCAAGCGCGTGCACGGGCCCTTATTGCACGATTGGGCCTATCAGCCAGATCGCTCAGATGGACAGAAAACTTACAAGGCGCTTCGTACTGAAGCAGGGAGGTTTGGGTCATGAGAAAAGCAGGTGAACCGACTGGCCATGTGGCGTTGCTGCGATGGACAGGTATGGACGAGGCGGGTCTGAGCCGCCTCAGGCTTGCCTGCATAGCTTTCATTTCTTAGTCTTGCAATCGTACGTCGTTGAGAATTGCACTTTCAATGACAAACATTAAAGCACACTTGCATTTCACACAGTGAAACGTGGAGCAGATAGCAGCAGTTTATGCGCAGTTTACAGAACATACAGTGTACCGGCATCTCTTTGCACACCAAAGTGAATTTAAATTTACTATACTTCCACAACAACCCAAGACCTAATCTGAGTCAGCAGAAAGTCTCTAAACTGTCTCATGATGTTCTACCAGCAACTTGATAATTTTTAATTCGGTATGAATTGTCATGCAGGAGGCAACAAGGGCAGAGTCTGCTTTTTGAATCAACACTGTCGGTTTGCACACCCGTGGGAACTCCCTTACAACCAAGCCAGTCCCTTGCTTTTATAATATATTTTGGAGCACAAAATAATCAGATTCAAGCAGGAAGGGGACTACCTTCCTGTTATCAGGTTTAGGACTGTTGAGGGAGCTGTAGAGCATTGTGGTATCGAGCAAGCAAAGGCTTGGCTTGGATTTGTGGGTGCTGTCACGTGATGCTGTCCACCCAAAAAGTCAAAACAAGGTGATTTCACGCTTTCATGCTGAAGTTCTCCCTCCCCAGCTCCAGCACACCCTCCTGTGTGGCTGAAATTTGGTACAGAGCTGCTTTTATAGGTCTATACACCCCCCAAAAAATTTGAGCACAATCGGACAAATACACAAAGACTTTTCATTGAGGTGTGAAAAGTGGTGGTGCTGTGCAAAGAGATGCCGGAACACTGTAATAGGTATGTACAGGAGAGATGACGAGCAGTCACTGAGTTAGACGTAGCAGCATATGATAGTGGTCGAGCAAACAAAGCATGCAAGATGGTGGATTTTTGAGGTCGGAGAAGGAACTCGGATGATGATGATGATGTGTCGCGGAGGCGGATGAAGACGATCGAAGCGGAACTGGGGCGGTGAAGTCGGAGATGGAAGAAGAGTGGGTTTGCGGTGGGTTTGGCGATAAATCAGACCGACGGGGATATTGACGTTGTCGATAAGCTCGAGATGAAGCAAGACCACCGGCCAAGGGGCAGATAACAAAAAAAAAACAATACCATCAGCAATAAAAGAAGAAATAAAGAGAACCGTGTCATGTCGTTAGATTATCGGCACCACGGAGAAGGGATCAGTGTGTATCGACCATTGATATTGCGCCGCATTGTTCACAGAAGCTCCACATCGTGCGTTGGCCACTGGGACCGGCTGATTGTGCGACACGAAGCTTAGGTATCTGTGAGCAACCCACCCTGTATAATCAAGGGTTAAGAGCTGTCGGCATTAACTATAATACACAGCTGCTTACCCATGATGCGAAAAGCTACTAGCAGGCTGAAGAAGGCCTGAGCTTTGCGCGAGATCCAGGTCAGCGTACGAGTCGGGAGCAGGCTGATATATCTGGAATCTGGGGTAGAGAGCTGAACGTCGGGGCCGTTCGCGAGATCAACATAAATTACGCGTTCTAACGCGAGCATACATACGCGAGTTGTAGTCGATAAAGTCTGACGAGCCCGAGGATTGGCTCGAGGTGCTGGCGGTGGAAGCAAGACGAGTGTGGTGATTACCGGGGAAGTACTGCTCGACGTCAGAAGAGGGTGACTCAGTCATGGTGACGTCGAAATCAGGCTCGTAATTGGGAAACGGGATCATTTTGATTTGCTTCACCGTCTGTGTGGTGAATGTTATGAGCTTGGGCGCCCATGTTGATAACGAGAACTCACTTGGTGAGAATAGTCCTCTTCCTCGAAGTCGAATTTACGCTTCACGGTCATAGTGGACGTCGAGGACAAGGGGATATATGTAAGAGGTGGTAGGTGAGACGCTGGAGGTGGTCTTGGGAAAGGAGTGATGTTTGAGTTACTGCTCGATCTTATACACCGTCGAGTTTACCTATATTTGTGTATAATCGCGGAGATGGAATAAAGATGAAAAGCACCGGAGTTGAAAATGTGTCCTAATTAAGCCCCAGTTGGGTAGTGCCGCGCAGCGCCGATTGGCTGGACGGTGCGAACCCCAATTCTGCCGCACCATATATGGAGGTACATGAGATATTTTATTCCCTCGGAGGAAAATGTCACGCTGTGTTATGCGCCCGGTCATGACGGCCTGGAACTCTTCCGTCACGTCGGCGGCCTCCGACGATCTTTGGCCACTGGTGTGCGTGGCATCACTGCCGCGGTTGAACTTATACAGCTTCCAGTTTCCAGCACTCAGCAACCGTTCTCCATTTGACCACAATGGATCCATCAGATATTCCACTCCCAGCTTTCCTCGACCCCTTGCTCGACTATCTCGCGGATCAACTTCCCCCACCACTGTATAATTTCCTCCTCACGTTTCTCTCGCATGTCCTAGCCTTGTTAACCGCCCTTGTCTCTCTTGTCGCCTCTCTCATTTCATCCAAACCTTGGGAATGGGACGCCCAGACAGTTCTGCCGCCTCTCATAACCTTCCTCGCTGCGTATCTCGCTCTGGTTAGTCTATACCGGACAACGAGCTGGATGTTCAGGACCTGCTTATGGTTCATAAAGTGGGGAACTATATTTGGAGCTCTTACTGCGGGGGCAGGGTGGTACATGGGCAATCAGGGTGGAGGAAGAGGGATTGTAACCAGCTTGGGCGGAATATTGCTTGACATGTTGAATGGGCAAGGACAAAACGCTCCTGGTGGAACCCGAGCACCACCCCAAACACGGACAAAGACTGAGACCCAGAAGAAACGACCCAAAACTTGGGAGTCATTCGAGAAGCATCAACAATGGCAGTATGGGGAGGATGCCGGTCACCCAGAGGGGGGAAGTGAGGCCCAGAAGATAATGTCCGACATCGCCAAGACAGCAAACCGAATTCTAGCCGAAGGAGGTTGGTGGGATGCTGCAAAAAGCATGATGAGTGGAGCTGGGACTGTAGAAGAGGATAGGACTGGTAGCTCTGAACGACAGCAAACTAGGGCCGAGAAGAGAGCGAGGTCAAGATAATTGGTGGATGGATATCGGATCTATCTTATTTCGCGAGCATGTTATCGAAAGCATCTGGTTCCCTAATTGCACTGAGCATTCGGAAAGGAGAATATACAAAGCAGTGCGATTCCGGAGTCTACTCTATAACTAGACCTTAGCGGGCTCGGCTTGGGGTGTGTTGTATCGGTGGCTTGTGAGGACGATGCCAATGAGCAACGAAAGTACATTGAGTGAATAAAAAAACCAACTTTGCGATGCGACCCAGCTGGCCCAAGCCAGTCGCGCCGACGAAGAAGTTAACCTTTAATCCATGCCAGATCGTCAACACGGTGGGCCAATACGATCAAGCCAGGTACCTACGGCTGCCAAACTGTAGTTCACAGGTGTGATGACCAGAGAGTATCGTACCCAGATAAAGCCCGTGCAGGCAAGGGCTATTTGCGGATCGGTGGTCAGTAGAGTTGCACATAACCGAAACGGCAGAAGGACATGACGAACCGACGTTCTGCGAGACACTGAGTTTGTCCGCTGGCCGACTAAGATCCTTCACACCAGCAGCGACGAGACACCACTTCATCAATGGTGCCCAGAAGAAGACAGTTTTGGGGCCTGGATGATCATTCGCGAAAAGAAGATATCCGAAGTAAAAGATATTGAGAATCACCGTCCAGAATTTTATAACCAACCGAACAGTTGTCAGTCATTGTAACCAGCGAACTGCGAGCAAGGGAACATACCCGCTGGGTGGTTCATGAAAGAAGCGAACCTGGACGGGACGGCTGATGCTGCTGCGCCTGACATGATATGCAAAGTGAGTGAATTTGCGCAGAGAATGTGAGGCTCGATGTGTGAGTAAGACTCAGAGGACGTTGGCAAATTCGGCTCACGCTGACACAACTTCTTCAGAACGTGACTGGTGTAGTGGTGTGACAGACCGTGACGGTGGGGATTGGAACGATATGTTGGGTGTCGCGAATCCGAAACATGGGGCGGCTCACGCTGGTACGGAAGTGATATCATACATACAACTATCCTTAGATGATACATTCAACATCGGTTGTAGCTGATCATCACACTTGGTCGAAAGTCCAGCCTATCCACTTTCCTACCAAATCTTCCCAACATCCTGTGAGCTGCATATGTTCTCCTGGGCACGTCGCAAGGGTGACCGCTCCACGCTCGTCGAGTGTACGCAGACCAATCCAGTCCTCTGCGTAAAGGGGCTGAAGGCGCATTGGGACGATGGTCTTTTCTTGTTTCGACTGCAGCAGCTCTGAACCGGTCAACGGAACCTGCGAGCCCAGGCCAAAAGGCATGGCGTCATCGTCCTGAGGTGGGGCCTCGGACCCGAACCACGCGCTTTCCTTTGGAACGACCGTCTTGTCCTGGGCGAATAAAACGAGCACGAGGTTGCTGAGAGTGGCAAGGTTTGCAGCGTAGGTTTCGTTGCGAGGAGGAAGGAGGACCTCGTTGTTGACATCAGCCAGGAAGCTACTGGCGGACAGGTAGAGGGTCAACTGAGCAGGATCCCTGAAATATTGTGCCTATACCATCGGCATCAGTGAGGATTTAGCTCCTAGCCCAGAAAGGGTGAAACAAAAACAAACCTGAATAAGGTTTTCCTGGGCCCAGTCGCTGTAAACGCCACCTCGTGCCGCGCGGCGTGCGATCTGACAGAGGAGATCGTATGCACTGCAAAGTGGTAAGTCGGATATGCCCATATGTTGCGAGCCGAACGTGATGAGATTGAATATCGGTGGCGTATTGTTTCGCTCAACGTATGCGCGGAGGAATTGGCCGCCTTGGGAGAAGCCGATTGCGTCAAAGCCGCGACTGAGCTCAGGGACGGACGCGAACTGCGCAGCAACCAGGTCAAGTTGGTCATTTACCTTGCCGTACTATGAAAGATAAAAATCAGTCTAGGGACGTTATACACGCGATGTACTCACAAATCCGGCACGCTGGTCCGCCTTCGGGTTTTGGTCGATGTAGACAGAATGCACGAAGATGCCCGGGTGCATCTTCTTCACTTCAGATTGAAACTGAAGCATTCCTGGTGAGTCATATGTATCACCTAACCCGTGCCATATCACAAGCGGTCGAATATCTTTGAGTGCCGCTGAAGAAACATAGCCCAGCACTGATATGACGACGAGAATGAGGAAGAGCATGGTGGCTGAATGTCACACTGCGTGACGGAAGTCTAAGGGGGTCACTCTGTGACGAATAGTTCCGAGTTCAGTCAACGGAAGCAAATTGAAAGTGGAAGCAAAAGCAAACCTATCTATAAACGACTACTAACTTGAATACGAGAGCAAGAAAGCTATCGAAACACTACTAATCTAGACTCCAGGTCCTTCCGATGGCGACCCACTGGCTGTCCCGATGCTGGGAGGATGGTGTGCTCATTGGTGCCCATCGACATCAGCGAATATCGGTCCGTTATTGGGAAATGTAAAATATTCCGCACTGCCGGTATGTGTTGATTGTCTTGGAAAATATGTGTCGTATCGTGCTTACTGCATCAGCCGTTTTTAATCACTCATCCATCATGGTTAGTCCGCCGGATGTAAGGACTCAACGATCACGCTTGTGAGCTCTTGCCTTCAAAAGTCAATCTCATCTGTATTTTTGGTCAGTAAAATCACAGCCGAACGCCACCGCTAGTCTTAGGACCCAGTGAGCCGCCGACATTTATGTCACTGGCGGCAAGTCGCATGATAGAAAACAATCGCCCAGTTAACTTAGACCAATCCTTTTAGGTAACGCATATGTTGGCAGCTGGACTGTACAGGGTCCGGGTCGTACATAAAGCTTCGGCACCCCCGTGGTATAGTCCCAGCTGTCCATACCGCCCTCGATGTCTCTCTTAAAGATTCCATTCATCCTCTCAGCAGCGGTCGGTTTTCACGTATCCACCACCGCCCCCAATTCGCCCGACACAAACGAGATCGTCACGCCCACGCTGCTTGAAAAATGTTTCCTCCCAGTGTCTGTGCTGTGTACCTTGTTTTTGAAGGTAGGCAGGGCATACTCTGCCTTATCCGCATTCACCCCTCGATTGAACGGATTACCAGGGAATGGTATGGCTAGTAGCAGTCGGTGAAATTGCCGCCATACTCCAGCCATCGCTCCCCTTCTCGTTTCCGCAAATCCTAGGCCATCCCGACGCGAGCCGCATCACTTTTGTGTTCCTCTTCGGAAGCTTTCTGTTTACCCTCTCAGGACTGATCCGCTGGCAATGCTACCGCGCCCTTGGGCGCTTCTTCACCTTTGAGCTCGCTTTACGAAAGAACCACAAACTCATTACCACCGGACCCTACTCCGTCGTCCGCCACCCCAGTTACACAGGCATGCCACTCTGTGTGCTTGGCTCCTACGGAGTGTTCTCGTGGGTACGTGAGTCCGGCCTGTTGGAGGTGTGGTGGGTGAGGGTACTTGCGGGGATGTGGTGTGTACTAGTGGGCGTCGTTACCCTTACGCTAATGAGGAGGACTCGTAAGGAAGACGTCATGCTGAAGAGAGAGTTTGGGCAAGAGTGGGAGGAGTGGGCTGAAAGGGTGAGGTATCGGCTGATTCCCGGTGTTTACTAGGTAAGTGGTGAATACGACCAACAACCCCTATTTGATGGTCTTGAACTTTGTTTCTCGTAAGTCTGCGATTTCACCCTTTGTTTCCCGCGCAGAGTTTTGACTTCCTTCCTTTCGTTGAGCTAGATCTTCTATGCTGCCAAAGTCGCTGTTGTGGGAATAATATGGTGAGCAATGTTGAGTTGAGCAGCACGCATACCCTTCTCATGAAGCTAGCTTAGTTGTCGATGATTCATGTGTATGATGATCAAGTATATATTAACGGACATAACACGTCCGCCCGCGATTAGTCGTTGGTTGTGTCCCATCCCAAGTCGACCGGAAGATGTTCGGAGCTGCAGACCACTCCGGAGGACCGCTGAAGATCCCAAGCTTTGCTGATCATCAACAATACTCACGTTCTCAGGATCCAGGGCTACCCGTAAGTGTGGGGGTTACAAGACCACAGTATTTAGGGCGGCCACACCACACCTATGACCGTCTTATCATTCGCTACGGTGCATATGTACTTTCCGGGTCTTCAATGTCCCCTGATCGAGATAAGAGACATGATATGGCGCGGCGTCTCTCTGTAGAGTACCTACTTAGGCCCGAAACTGATTGGTTGTCCGTAACCACTGTAGCCCAGGGGCCTGCCAGGCTCCAGCGCGTCCGATCTATAAGAGTACACATAGTTGGCTATAGCTCCTGTGGCCATGTGCTGGTCGGCATGGTACGCGTGGAAAGGCGACTACCGCTTACATAAATGATCAAGTTCGTGGTCTCGGTGGTTTGCAGATACCATCTTTTCCAGTTTTCCTACAATCGACGTCCTCGATGTTTGTTGATTACGAACACGCCGGGGATACCGATGCTATTCACATTCAGCCCTGTGCTTGCGCCTTATGTCCGGCAGCACTGCCAATGATCCGAGTCTGCTTTCATCATTGCTCGCGGGTTATTTTTGTCCTTATCGCCGATGCGACCTATCAAGACTGGCGAGTCGAGCGCTCCCCCAAGACTCTGACACTGTTAGGATTCGAGATTGACTTTTCGCTCCCATCACCCGAACGTTGCCCAGCGTGACGGGTGCGCTGTGTGACGGTTTGTGACGGTGCAGGAATTTTTATCTTGTTCGTTTGACGACCCGGACCGGAACGATGTCGGAGGATTGACAGGTGTCAGCCTGTCCAACGATCTCGTTATTCCAGACACGACGAGCTCCAGGGGGGATCCAGGCCGGCAACGACGGAGCCGTATTATTCGACAGAGCGGCACAGTAAAAGGGTCAGTTTTTCGGGGGATAACGACCGTGTTTGTCTCTATTTTTCCATCTTCTCCCGTCCTCTTCAGACGCCCAAGAGCGCCTTCGCTCTTGTCTTCGCCTGCGATGCCAACGCTAATACGCGCCCTTTCCCGCCGCGATGCAGTCCTTATCCTCCTTGGCGCCCTTTCGATGCACTTTTTCTCCTCTCTTGGGTCGTTTACCACGCATTCATCCATAGTGATCAACACTCACAACCAGCTCACCCACCAGGACCCCATTCTTGACAAGTATCCGGAAAACGAGCAGGAGCTTGGAGGTCTGCTTGGACATAACCCGGGACTGGAGCAGAACGAAAGTGATCCCGATCGTATCGAGGAGCCCTTGATAAAATCCCCTGCAAATGAGATCAAGGACGCTAGCGCTGACATACCTCCACCGCCAGCACAGGTTGCAGATGTTGCTCCATCCGGCCAGGCATCAGCGCTCCCTGAAACTACCATCGTCGAACACGTACCCGGATGGACACTTTTCCGCGACATCTACATGTCAAATGGAACTCTGCTCATAGTTTCTTCCTCCCCACCCTCATCATTTCCACAGATTAGGATGATGACCTCCACGGGCCTCAAAGCCGAGAACACACCTGAGAATATAGCTTTGCGCGAGCCTACGCCCTGGAATATGGATTTTGTCACCCCAGAGGAAGCCGTGCAACGGTGGGGTAAGGCTGCAGAGGATCCAAGGGTGTGGACCGTGGAAGGAAACACAGTCGGTGTCTGTTTAGTACTTGGGAAGCTCTATATACTTACACACACTTTTGCCTGTAGCTCCTTTTCAACGATCCTCCTCAGTGTAAGCACTGTTCGATCGATAGTTCCTGGTCCCAGGCACTCACTTCTTTTACAGTCCTCGCTCACTACTACCACTTCTGCGCTGAGCTTCTCTTCGGTGCATGGTCATTTTGGACTGGTGCCGCATCCCCCGCTCCGCCACCATCCATCCAGCGTGCTATCTTTCCTCACTCAGATGCCGGATGGCGCGATGGTCCGGGCTTCAACGCATACTTTCTTCGCGCCGCTTTCCCGTCGCTCACTGTCGAAGTCGAAGATGATTGGGAGGACCGTGTGATAGCAACTTCAGCCACCATCGACACACCTGGACAACGGGCATGGCACTTCCCTCAACTTCTCCTCGCTGACCGGTCAGCTGCTTTCCGCGGACAGCTCTGTGGTTCACAGAACCAGCGAACCGCGAGCGAGTCGGTGGATGGACTCATCGCTCTGAAGAAATTAGATAAGGATGGTAATTGGTGGCGGTCAGTGCGCAATTCGGTCTGGCGCTTTGCTGGCGTCGATGATCGGACGATGGGGTTGCTCCCATCGGTGGCAGGTCATGTCGTAACTGATTCAGGGGCATCGGTGTACGAGGAACAGGACAAAATCGTGATTACCTATATTTCGCGACAGTCTGTACGCCGGCGCTTAATTGCCGAGCACCACGATGTGCTTGTAGAAGCGCTCGAGGACCTCGTAAGTCGGAAGAATGAGGAAGCGAAGGCCTCGCAGGCAACTGGTGCCTCCAAAGCGAAGGAGTGGGAGCTGGTCATTGTGCAAGCGGAGAAGCTGACAAAAGACGAACAAGTCCGCATTGCTGCACGCACCACTGTACGTTCTTCAAATCCAATTGTTCATCGCCACGGCTCGTGGCTTATGTATGGCGCAACAGATCCTTCTTGGCGTACACGGAAATGGACTCTCGCATCTCATTCTGATGCCCCACACGCAAATCTCGGCCGTCATCGAGATGTTCTTTCCCGGAGGGTTTGCTCATGACTACGAATGGACAACTCGTGCCCTTGGGATGCGTCACTTTGCGATCTGGAATGATACGTGAGTGCTTCTTCGCGGTTTTGGTAGTATGAGTGCCATATTCACTTGGTTACGTCAGATACTATACCAACGGAGAGACCCCTCAGGTTGATTATCCGGAGGGTTTCCAGGGCACAAGCATACCTGTGTATGGCCCCGCTGTGGCCGACATCATAGAAAAGAGAGTCGCGGGTCTGATCTAATGCCCTCGAATGGTGGTCAGGTTGACAATGGCATTCCTTGCGCTTCGGTCTTCCATAGAGTTCCTTCGACTTCGTGCTGACTTCCCGTCCTTCGTTCACGTTTTGGGCTTTGAGATGCGGACATCTTGCGCATAATTTCCCCGCCTTCCTTAGTTTTATATCGTACCTTATGTTGTTTTACTAGGTCAGTTTGACCATATTTCCCTTCGTTCTGTTCGTTGTCACCCTGGATCCACTATCATTACTGCACGTCCACACACTATCACAATTTCAGACTACTTCCTCATCCTGGCCACATGAATACTTAGTGGCCAATGACAGGGCCGAGGAACAGGAGCAGCTGACGAGCTCAACCAGCTCTCCACTACTTGATGCATGTATACAATCAGGGCTCGGTGTGCAAACATCTATCTAAAGCTCTACATGTGCTGCGTTCTTCTACTCCACAAACGCGCGGTACACGGTGAAATTGCCCTCACTCACCCCTTTGAACTCGACTGCGACTTCTGCTCCTAGAAACACTACGTTTCCCGTAGACAGTTGGAGCGACTTCTCGCCGTTCTGCCATTCCACACTTCCTGTACCTTCGACGACTATCGCAATGGAAGGACCATGGATTGCCTTGTGGCTCTCGACTTCTCCCTTTCGCACCTTCACCTCCAGCACTGTGAAGTCAGGGATCGGAGGATCGTAAGACAAGGTCGATTGGCTGAATTTCGTAGGCTTGACCATGTGGTTCGTTGGAGGAGCAGCGATATAGGTAAGTCCGGAAACGAGGTTGGGGATGTCCTTCTGCTTGGGTGTGAGGCCGGCGCGAATGACGTTGTCGGAGTTGGCCATGCATTCCATTATGTCTACATAGGCAAATCAGTTTTCACACCTTCACATTCGGCACGTATGCATACCACCAGATACATAGGCGTGGGGTTCTCCTGCGCCAAGGAAGATCGCTTCTCCAGGCTCCATACTCACGTAGTTGAGCACGAAGGAACAGAAGACGCCAATGTCTCCTGGGAACTGCTCGTTCAGCGTCAGAACGAGGTCCTTGACGTCCTTTTCCGTCTCAGTCGCACCCCCAGACTGGTAACGCGTAATGAGCTTCGCAAGCTCTTCCTTGATCTTCGGGACTTCGGCAGTCATCAGAGCAGCGAACAATGCCCTGAGAGCCCCTTTCTGCTCAGGTACAGTTGCAGAAGGAAATATGCCTAGAAACTGCTCGACTACGACGGAGGGAATGAGTGACCTGAATTCTGGAACGGACTTGAGATATGAGGCGATTTGGGGCAGGGGACGGAAGCCACACAGTGCCTTGAACGAGGTCAATGCGAGAGCCATTTCCGGCTTGTGATTGGGGTCTAAGAACCATTGAGATCTCTGCACATATGTCATCATACAAGGAAACGTCACCTGTGTAGACGGTGGGCTGAGCTGCGTGGAGCTCCTCTGCTGTCTTCTTATCCGGGTGTGTCTGGATACTCAGAGCTTTGCCGATTGCGAGGACCTTGAATAGGAATGGGAGGTTTCCGTTCGCCGTGTCGAATCGCTTAGGGATATGGTCACCCATGAGCTGAGGATGAGCTGCGAGATATTCTGGCAATGTTTGATCTGACCCCAGCACACCCGAGGGTGACTTTGGGTGAGTGCCCATCCATAACTGCGAACATATTAGCTTAGCACGACGGGCAGGCTGAGCACTGCTTCCTACCTCCGCATAGGGTGCAGACTCCTTCAAGGTGAACCCTGAGATCTCTGCTCCAGAAGCGAACTGTGCAACTTTGGAGTCATTGCCGATCTTACCCCAATCGTAGTTCTGTGTCGTGGGTGCGATACGAAAGACGGGATCAACAACAGCCATGATCGTGGTGCAAGGGCTATCGATATCGATTACTGGACCTTTACTGCGGCTTGTAATAGGGCTAGTGAGTCTGGAGCTGGAGCCTTCCGGAGCGCCGTCCTACCAACGTGTGTGTTCGTTTTATTGGCGGAATTCGCATGCATGGGACTTATAATAAAATCTTGGACCGGGCGACATTGGGGTGCTCGCTCAAAACTGGGAAAGCTCTTTACGTACATACACTACCCAACGTACGACTCGGACTCCCTGGCGGTCTCGGAACAGTCCAATGTTCTTCTCTCTCGCTCGCCACCATGACGGCTAAAGATTGTCGCCGCAGTTAACGCACTGTGATTTGATCATGAAAAGGCTTCGTGGCCCCGCAGCTCTGAATGGATTCGTATAGGTGAAACCTGGCCCTTGCGGTGGCTCGGCCCCCCCAAAGATGGTTGCCTGATAATGTCGAGTTCCGGTCGTTGGATTCACCACTAGTGGACCACACAACGGCATGGAGCTGTGGAATTACACGTTAAAGCTTTCCCACTTTGGAGTAACTTGAATGGTTCAAGCCAAGTCGGCTTGTGCCAGTGGACTATCTGCTTATTCTCCAACGTGATTGACTTCTTGGGCGGTCTCCATGCCATCACCAGATCTAACACGGGACCACGCCTCGTTGAATCAGATAACTATCCGATGTAATCTGCCTGATCATGTCCAGACCATTTCGCATCAACATCAGGTGCACTCCTCTTGTATGAAAGCCCTGTCGATGGCCCCTTTCTACCGGGAGCGGATACCTGCCAGATATCCTTGCGCTACCCCAGAAAGTTCTAGGGTATGCCCTGTTTCACCCCATTTGATCATCGCAGATTTGGTAGTACCGGATATCATCATACCCTTGGCTCACCCCAGGAGTATATATACAAAGGACGACCAGACACTCTTGTTCCGACAGGCCACTCATTGCTCACTGATCATCTTTCCTTCTCGACTTACTCGCTAACGAATACATAAAATGGTTGAATTGTGGCAACCCGGAACTCAATACGACCTGGGATCTGTGGTGATCTACGAAGGTTAGTCATCGATAGCTGTTTGTGTGGTGCCACTGATGTGCAACATGCCTCCAGGTGCTGAATACAAGATCATCCAGGCGCACCGTTCCCAGGTACGGCTGTCCACCAGGATTGCTGTCCACTAGGATTGTCTGACCTCGCGCTCATTACACACGCCACAGTCCGATTGGACCCCTCCAGCTACCCCCGCCCTCTGGGGGCGCATGCAAGGAGGCGGTCACCACCACCCGCATCACGGTGCTTCTGGACAATGGGGCGGGGATTGCCAGCCTCAACAGCCTGCTCCAAGTTATAACGAGAAGCCTCCCCAGCAACAGCCTTACCAACAGCCTAGCCAGCCTAGCGTCCAGACTACTCATGAAGAGCGCAAGAAGCACTGGTACGATCTGGACGATAACAGGAAGAAAGAGCTTGAGGTGCGATTAGCCGGCATCCCCTCCCTCTGATTAATTACTGATGCAAAACTGTCTTGTTCTCCTGCCCTGTAGATTGGTGGTGGCTTGCTCGCGGGTCTCGCCGCTGCCGGTGCAGGCTACTATGCTTACAAGGAACACGGAAAAAACGAGGAAGAGGTGCGCCCAATGTTTCTTATCCATCATTATAGTTCCATCTTAAACGTGCTTCGCACTAGAAAAAGGCCCATCTGTGGTCGCTCAACAGCTGGATCACCGAAGCGCAGACACGCACTGCTCAGTTCCGCAACGGGCAATACAATGGCCCGGTCGCGTGGGTGTGGAATGAGGGTAAAAACATCCCCTCCGATGCAATTGAGGGTGGAAATGAGCGTGGCCAGCCGTTGTACATTTGTCGCGCTTACTATGAGGTAAGATTGCGTCGCCATACCTTCCCTTGCCAGTCTTCATATCCTTCGTGCTACAGGGCGGACTGTGTGAGTTTTGGATTTATCCCATGCAGACCAGCTGCGGATCGGTGCTGATTTGATTGTGCGATAGTGATCGGTAAAGCATCCTCAGTATTCAAGAAAGGGGCCGTCATCGGGTACAAGAAGGAAGAGATCCAAGTGTGTCGAATAAATAATTCTTTCACGAACGCGGCTTACGTCCTTTTCAGCTCGACAAGTACGAGATCCTAGTGGGCAACCCCAACGCCGTCCGCTGGGTGACGACCTCTGGAGTCGTCGATGTCCGATCGCTCGGCTACCCACCCGTCGAAGGTGGACGCGAGCCGGAGGGCGCGGTCATCCACATAGCACAAGCTCCCTACCACGGCGCAGTGCACCCCGGCAAGGCTTGCGCAGTTTATGGCGATGGTGCTTTCATTCCGTACGACTCCACCGAGAAGAAGGTCAAGGTAAGCCGCTCAAGTTTATGCCGGATACTTGGCTTTATGCCGACCGCATTAAATAGGAGTACGCCGTTCTTTGCTACAACAACGGCGCTGGTTATTAAATTTTCGTCAACGCTACTCGCCTGCATTTACTCGTGAATCGTGTACCCCGAAACTACATACATACCGCCTGACATTCCGCAATTTGTACAAATAGTAATGGACTTCAATCGCACCAGCTTTGCCTCTGTTGGACTGCGAATCATGTCGCGTAGTACCTTTTTTTGTTAAAGGCGAGTACCATAAACCGCCTGCACCTTCATTTTAGGCCTTTGTGGGGGCGGGTATCGTTTCTTGCGTGTGCTTTCGGCGCCGAATGACAACCTGCATGAGGGTGAAGAATGCCGCCCCAGCCAACGACATCACCTGCAAAATATTCATTTACGATCGCCGCTGTAGCACACTGCCTCCACTCACTCCGCTGAAGACGCAGGGTATCCACCAATGATACTGTGAAGTCAAGAGCGCGCCATTGATGGGGGATCCTTGAATGCATTATGCCCTTATAATGAACGTTCCTGTGCCAGTGATTCGAGCCCCCTTACCTATTAAGTTCCCAAGTCCTACATCGCTAATATTATCAGCTTCTTTCCTCGTTCTTAGATTCTATTAAACAATTACCCGTGATTGCAAAGAAAATGCCCATGCGTGCCCTAGATAAAGCTCACATCTACAGTGGTTTTCTCGTGAGAAGGCAGACGCACCCCAGTTCCGACATGTCCGTCGTCAGAATTGGCATGAGGGGTGCCGACATTGCTATGTCTAAGATAACAAACGACGCCTGAATCATCGCGAGCTAGGCGAAACACGATGAGGACTCACAGACGCCCGCAAAGTATCCATAGATGATCTCGAGGACAATGAACTTGGGGATGTTACTGAGTCCGATCATGCCAAAAATGAGGACGGAACACCCAGTGGCGGAGAGGATCATCAATATCGGAACCTTGGTGTATTTCGCGATGATCCCTGAGGTTGAACGTCCGACAAAGTTTGACGCATTCAGAATAACCAACTGTGATTCCATGAGTCCTCTGCGAATGATCGGAAGCCTGCCACTTACTGTATAAAAAGAGAAGGACTGGCTAAGTCCATGTGTAGCCGAGTCCAGTTGGAGATAGAACAACGGGAAATATATACCAACTGAACCAAAGGCTGACCTGAATAAGGGGCCTTTGTGTGGGGTGTCTGGGAAAGTGTCTCCAAGGCTTACCCTGCAGTGGCCAATATGAATGGTAAATCGCGAGAACACCGCTTGGCTGCTAGGAAATAATGGGCGGGCGTCTGTGGAGGGGGGAGCCTCGTGCGCATAAGCAAACAAGCGATCGCCAATAAACCGCTGACGAGCCCCGCACTTGCTCGAATCCCGTTTGCAAAGCCGACCGGACCATTGAGAAGGTTATTGAGCATGATGGGGTGAACCACAGAACCAATGGATGAACCACAGGCCACAAATGCCATCACGAGCGTTCTGCGTTTCTGGAAGTAATGCGACAGGACGGCCATACTTGGTACGTATAGGAGGCCTTCGGCAAGCCCTGATCCTACACCCAGTGCGAGAAAGGCCTGAAAGGTCGAGATTAGTACACATATCTGAGCAACGATCAGTCATTTGATCGAAGGGCTTACTTGATAATAGCGATCCGGTTTTGCCAAAGATAGCATAAACAAAGAAAATGACTGCAGCAACGTGCCGCCAATCACCAAGTGGTAGCTTCAGGAAAACACAATGAGTTTCTTTTGAGTTGAGCAAAGAAAGGGTAATGCTTACAAGTATCCTCGGTCGTATAGTTGCCCTGCAACCAACCCCCCACCGACAACAAGGAAGGCATTCAAACTACCAATCCAGCTGCAACAATGAACAAGCAATAATGCATGATATGAGAACAGTCTCCCAGCTTCCGGGTTCGAACTTGGAGCTGATCGGAGTGAACAACTCACGAAATGGCGGAAGGCGACTCATTGGTGAGATAAGTCTGTGCGAAGAAATCTGTACAACTACTTCAGTACTTCTGTAGTCTTCCTTGAAAGTTTTCAATGAGAGACAACCTTGATAAACACCAAACGATGACGTGTAACTTGGGGTAAATGTTATCACTATGGGTCGCTCTTTATCCAACTGAAAAGCTTACCCGAAACAACAGAACTGAACAAGGAAGCTGTCGAACATAGTTCAGCTCAGTCAGTATCGAAGGTCGCAAACACCTCACGATCCGACAGCAGTGGACCAGGCTGCGACACCTCCTTCGGGAATGTCTGCATTCGATCCCAGAATCGGAGGCAGGGTCCTCTCCTGAATCTTTTCAGCTCCCTCTTTGAACCCGGCGTCTTCGGTCGTTGGTGGACGCAAGCCTACAGCAGGAGCGGGAATGGTCGTGTCCGTGCATTCGCTTCCACGAATGGAGGTAGACATGGCAAAAATTTGAAGAAGGAAGTGTACGGCCGACCTCCCAGAGGATGATCGATGACAGCTAAAACTGAAGGCAAACTCAAGCAACGAACCAACTCGAAGGACTAAGGATGCTTATTAGTGGTCTCGGCAGCCACAGGACCGAAGCCATGCAGGGCAAGATCTGTCAAATATGTGGATATCAGCGATACCAAGCGATACCCTGTGATATTGATGGACGAGAGCGGAGTCACTTGAATGGTTGGCTCGGACGTAATAGCGGAAATATATTTCCTCTCGGGGAGACCGACAGGCCCATAAGAAGGGTCGTCATTGGCAGTCGTAATGCTGTCAAGTCTCGATGTTTCCAAGGTTAGGTTTCTACCTAACGCAGCGATAAAGGTCGAGTCTATTAAGTAGCAGTTCAAGGTGGACGAAGATCTGCTCCCATGGTAAGGACGGTTTCCCACTGAACGCCGCGGGTCAAGATACCTGGCTGCGTTTTCGATGGAGCAGGATGAAGTACGCTGCAGCCAGCAGTCCAGCCCCTGTGGCGGCTATGATCTGGGGAGAAAATGCTTATCAGCGTTATGGGGGTATGCGGTAAACGTATTTTGCTCACACCACTGAAAAGGCCAGCCTGCCACCAGATATGCTTCGAGGTAAGTAATGCACCCTCAATTGGTGGGCCTAAGTTGGACACATTACGATAGGACCCCTGAAAATCCCTATGTAACCCATTTCGCTGTCCGGACAAAAATCTCGAAAAATCGCGATTCTCCCTGTGTACGGTCCGGACAAGATTGCCCCGAAAGGGGTCTTCACCCGGTGTAAAAGTCCGGACATGGGAGGACCCGCCCACGGGGACCCTGTGAGCGGTCCGGACATGGTATAGTGGGCCCTGGCAATGGTCAGGCCACTGTGACTTTAGTGTAGTGGTAGCTACTGGTGGCCATACATGTAGCCACGCACGAAATCGAGTGTTCTAATCCCACTCAGCGATGTTTTTTTTTGCTACTAGCTATGATGGTTGTTTGCCACAGAGCGGAG